>JASAOE010000041.1:0-25000 GCA_029964075.1 Patiria pectinifera
AGTCAAATATTACAAAGTAATACTCTCTAAATTCCAAAGAGTGAAACTTCACATCATTCGAGTGAAGACTCACTCCCACAGTCGGAAACTAGGGACTAGACGTTATAGCGTGAAATTCCTTCAATCGTAAAGATCGAATTTTCACTCGAGCTTTGACTGAAGTGGCTCATTTTTCAGTATTTCTATCAAAAATGAGAGCGATTTTCACTCTAAAACGTCTAGTCCCTAATTTCACTCTTTGGAATTTAGAGAGTATCTGTCTGTTCTCAAATGCCCATTAATATCTTTTCAGTTATTGTTTTGGTCCACTGCAAAAAAAATTAGACATCTAAAAGAAATTACAAGATCCACTTTACACTTTTGCTTTATCCATCCATATTTTCAGACTGTACCAAAAACACATAGGCCCTAACTAAACATTTCCTCTAACGACACATACAGCAAAGTAACATCTGTCCATTCTCAAGTCCCCGTTTTTCCTGAGGCTGTTCGTCTGGTCTTTCCCCCACCGTGCCTCCCGTCAGCCACGGGGCATGATTCGTCATGACACGCCGGTACTCGGACAAACCAACTTTGCGTTACGGTTAAGTTCGTACTCGACATTTTGATTGAACATGACTTGAACGTGGATTATATACATGTACATATACATGTACAAATGTACATGTACATGTACACAGCAATAGCTTCGGTTCTTCCTCTCTTTATAAGAAGCCAAACATTGCAAAAAAGAAGAGTTTTGAGATTCCTTTCTTGCTTCATACTACGTTGCAGTGACGTCACTGCAAAACAGTATTAAATTAAAAAGGTTTCACCTTCTCTTATTGTAATCAGAGGCGTAACTAGGGAGTACACCTTGGGGGTGATTTTGCACAATATTTTCAAGGGGGCACTGAATAGGCACATTTCAATAGTGTAGTGTATATATTTTTTCAATTGAACATTTTAAAGGGGAACCCTGGGGGAGGGGGGGGGGCCTTGGACATTCGTTTGGGGGAGCACGTGTCCCTCCCCCTCCCCCCGTTGGCCCCCTACTTACGTCACTGATTGTAATACGTAGCAAATGCTAAAATTCTTTTCAGTACTTGTTTTGGCATACTGCAAACAATTACTAAAAGTTACAAAACACTATAGGAAAGCTGTTTTGTATCCCTCTTACTCCCCCAGCAGGACCCCCTTTAACTCCGCCTACATTCTCTTCTACTGCAACCCCAAATGACGAAATCATGGGTACATCTTGAGCCCCATCACATGCAACAGGGTTCGACTGTTCCTCTTCACCCAAGCCCAGCTTGTTACGTGAAAACCTAAATATCTTACGACGCCCAAAGGGCCTGGTCTGAATCCAGAGGGGTCACTTCGTCTCTCTCCCTTGACGTTCACTTGATCATGAGCCACACCGCCGAACTGGTCACCAATCCAATCCATCGGAGCCTGAACCAATATTGCGGTTTTTTATTTCCTCCTAAATATCTAATTTGACCGTTGGGCTCCGGGCATACTACCCCAACCTATCAAAAAATCAAGGTCATATGGGGTAAACAACTTACCTAATCAGGACTGACCGCAACCACAGGCTGGACTCGACTTTGACCTTTCCTGATCTTGTCGGGTCGTAATTCACAGCCAATGCCAAGTCCTGGTAGGTCAGGGATGCTGGTGGCACAGTAATAGCACCTGAGGCGGATTGACCTCTTAACTCGGCGGGTCTAATGAAGCCGCAAGGCGGGTGACTCCCTCACCAGGGACCCGCTTTGGATGCTTGGTATGTCCACGGCCCGGGGGTGACCTATTTTTAAAAGAGACGAGGTGAACATTTTTAAAGGGACATGTGGAGGAAGATTTTCAGGGTTGAAAACCCACTCTCACTGAACACACTGAAAACAAAAACAATACAGGCAAGTTCCACAAGGTGTTAAAATTGACATTATTTTCCCTGTCATCTCGACAAGATAAATTGTCAACATCGTCATTCTGGAAAGATGTAAAATTCTGTCTCGTTGGCTTAGGGTATTTGTTTTCAATGAGGGTTGGGGCACTCAGTGGCTTTGGTTTCTGCGGGAACGTTCGTCAAGTCTGTGGTTTCAACTTAACCGTTCCGAGGTGAAAACCAAAAAAGGTAGTTACAAAGAAGGTACCGCAGCGTCTTCTCAGAACTTCCATTGAACACAAGACACTTACACCCACGCCACTATTGGGTGTAAATGTGATATGGAGTTCTGTATGGTTGAAGCGACAAAATTGCTTAAAATCTTTACAAAGATTTTAAGCAATTTAAGCAACAAGTTAATTGTACAACAATTAACTTGTTGACATTTCAGCTCAGTGGATTAAAACACTTAAGAAAACAGATAAAACGTACGCCCAACTTATGGGTCTCGCAACTGGATTCCGTAGACGTATACGTAAAAGACTGTACTGGCGTAAAAGAATGATGTGCACTTTGTTAAGCTACGTTCAACGACTGTTTTCTTCCGAATAATACCATTTCAGGCGGAATAATTTCACAGGGTATTTGGCACCAGTCCTATCTTTACTTGTTGGATTTTTCCAAAGGTATATATGTTTCCGGGCAATTGCAAATGTTCCTACGTGCCTTGAATTGTGTTCAGTCTAAAATACCAAGCAAATTGGACGGGTTATAGAACCTTTCGTCCGTTGTTAGAATGATTCCCAAATCATTTCTCGTCATTCTTTCTGGTAATAAAAGCAAAGGTTTGCCGAACTGAATGTAGCCAGCGCGGAAGAAATATTCAGTTTTCGAGGTAGGGGGAGAATAATTTTAAGACATTCAAGTATTAAGAGAAAACCACGGTTTTTGTGACTGCAGAAACCAATCCAATTGCTCTACTTGGGTCTGAGAGGCGGAAGGCGGGAAAACACACTCTTTACCGATTGTGATATTCTTGGACCGGGTGTCTTGTTGCTTGACACTTGTTGCTTCAACCGAAAGAAAGGTCAGTGATCAAGGTCAGTGTGGGTGGGAAGGATGGGCGGGCGCCACTGGCCTCCTAAATGCAAATCTGAATTTCAATTTGAAAAAAAAACCACGATGGTTTCGCCCCCACAAACACGACATCAGAACCACAATCTTACCACAAATATCAGTATCGGGGCGCTCGGGGGGCTTGAGCCCCCCCAAGAGGTTGTTAATTTTTTTTGTCCCACAATTTGACCGTGGTGATATGTATGTGGCTCTTTTTTTCGAGTAGTATATTAGGGGTGTAAAATGGCACCACCAACGTCAAAATAGTCCGTCCCCCCCCAAAAAAATTTTGCGACCAAAATTTTGGGCAACAATTTTTGAAAAAATCAAACTTCTAACAAAAAAATTGAAAAAAAAAATGGTGAGCTCCCCCAAGCCAAATCCTGGGTGCGCAACGGAGCCCCGTGGTTCACTCGGTGATCATATCTCCTTGTTTTTCATGGAACTTCGAAGCAGAAAACCTTTCTTAACAATTTAAAAGTGCTAAGCGAAAATCGTATATTACATTTTGGCTGGTACCCTGTTTCTGTTCAGCATGTATTATTTATGCTTAGCAAAACTTTGTGTTTATGCCAGCTCCATGAGTTGGTGCCTGGACCACACCTGTGAACGGTGAATCTTTGGGAAATTAAGGCCGCACTACATACTACACTACGCATTTCAAAAAGTTGAACACATTAATTTTCAATTCCGGGCGAATTTGGCATCGAATGTTCCCTGTCAAAGCCGCTTCGCATTCGCGTGAAGTACAGCTATAGGGTGAGTAAAAAAATCGAAACCCAAATGTCGGGACCATTTTTTAGAGAAGTTCTGCATGTAGTACCTTCAGAATCTAGGATATGAAAGCCCAATTCATAAGCTTTCTTTTAGTACAAGAATCATTCAAATCACTCGTGTACCTTTCAAGTCACGGAATTTTAATCACAAAACACCGTTTTAAACTTCTGTCCACGGATCACAAAAAAAGGTAAGTGGTCTTTCAGCAAAACGAAAACAATTTACATTCATCCCTATGTGATTTGTTTTCGTTTTGCTGAAAAAACACTTACCCTTTTTTCACGTTTTTGTGATCCGTGGACAGAACTGGAAAACGCATGGTTTCGTGTTTTTTTTTTTACTCACCCTGTATATGAACCGGTCTATTAAAGACGCTGAACTTTTTCACAACAGGTGTGATTCCTCTGATTTCCAACTAACACTTCACGTAAATACAAATTTGCGGTTTTTGCGATTGGATAATACATTCCCACCACGCAATATCGCTTTTCCGTCTGCATGATGAGTTTTGAACATTAGCCTACATGTATACCCCATATGGCAAACGAACAAAACAGACACATTTTTATACATTTACATTAAAAGGTCAGATACGTGATTGTTGGCAAACTACAATGAAGTTGGAGGACGCAGCAGTAATAGATACGGTATCCTGGAGCTCACGCCAAAAAAATCGCTGGTGTCTGTGCACCTTTGGGCAGATCCGTTGGTATTGTTTCAATAATTGCGGTTTAACGTGACTTTTAAGTTTCAATGCCGATCATTATACTGTCGACATGCCGCCGCATTGTGTCAAAATAAGAAATTCATGAAATATGCCGAGTCGCAACCCGTTATCAAACAACCAAAACAAAACGGAGTGTGGAACATGGTCAGTTGTCCACATGTTACGTTTAGGTGTGTCGATAGACAATATTATGGCAACTCAGACAATAATTTAGCCAACATTGCGTTTAAGAAATTCTCAGCTTGGCTTAACCTGCACTCGCTTATCCGCCCGCCACCCCTCGTATCATTACGGGCATAGGGAAGGTGTTTCAACCCATTTTTGGGACGGGAATGTGTTTCATCATGTCCTTCAATACAACGACCAGCCAAACATAGCGAACAATTGATCCAAATAAGGTCAGGGAGGAAAGGACCTTTTTGTCAGAGCGGCGGATCACCAATCACGCGAATTCCCGAATAGCCTCGAGATAATGCCGAGATTTCCGGCAGTTTACAGTCAAGAAGTTATCAGCAAGATGTTGTAAGCGTCAGGCCCGTACACACGGAATTCCAAAACAAAAAGGGGGGGGGGGGGGGGGGACGTGGACTTAAGACATCGGACGAACTTCTCGTGCACACTATATTTTGACACATTTTTTGTACACACCAACAGCCGGAAGCTTTGGAAATTCTAAAAGGGGTATGGGTTGGGGTTGTTATATCACCAACTTCAATGCTTATACAATGCCTATTTATATTCAATGCTTAACCGGAATTCAGCATGTCCAGGTGAGAGAACCAAGCAAATTTTACACCCTTTCACTTAATGGATTGTATTTCTGGATCTAGGGACCCAAATGGAATGGGGTGAAAAAGAGTGGATGGAGAAATAGTCAGGCTTTAATGTAATATTATAATTTCATTTAAGTATTATAAAAAAAAACATTTAAACAGATTTAATTAGTTGTTTTCTGAATGTTGCACTTTTTTTGGCACACTGCACAAAACATGTATTCACGCTTATAGCAAATTGACCGCACTTTTGACCGTAAAGTGAAATATATCTGTGACTTATTAATCGTTGGGAATACATTGTGAATATTTACAGGTAGCCTAGGTAAAAATATATGCAAAGTGGCGAGCGAAAAATGTTCAACATTTTTTTGGGCGGTGTGGTGGCGTATACGCACCCGTCGCACCCCTCCCCCTTCGGTACGGGCCAGGCGCTCTTGAAGTCATCATCCAAATATAATTTTTACTCGATTACGAGTATTTACGACAGTGGACGACAGGAAATTGAGTAACGTTCAACTCGACCTGGACTTCCCATTTTCGAGAATTAGACTTATTGATGCCAATTTCAGAGCATTGCTCTCTACTTCCAAGGACCTTCGCTGCCAAAAGAAGCCGCATTGGAAGGCCAAGGAAGTTTTTGTAAATATCATTCAACCGTAATTTTTTTAACGACGAAACCTGTTCAGCGAGATCTCAGAGTCACGATTGGGGGTTGTTTACCCAGGGAAGGGAGTGCGGGGGTGGGGTGTGAAGGATTGATTCTCCCCTTATTTGATGAAACTAACGACCTTGATCAAAAAAAGAGTAATAACTTGGGCTTGGAGCGCAAACCCATAAGCAGACATAGCCGTGGCTTAAAATTGGTTAACCATTCGTTCGGGGTACCTGGAAAAGAAGGTGCACTGCACAATTTTTTGAATATTTCGCAGAATGATTATTTCTCAAGTTACTCAAATTGGAGGGAGATGAGTGCTCACTGAATCTTTCGTCCCGCCCCTCCTCTATAGTTTCTTTAATTTTCAAGTTTTCGTTGGTGATTAAATTTTACTAGATTCCTTCAACTCTGTTGTCTATTTTTTTCCAATGGATGTACAAATTACATCCTCGTCCTGTTTTGACCTTTGTTTTATTTTACGATCGCATAAAATCATCCATATCAATAAAAAATATATCACAATACCCATCCATCAGCACCCAACGACTACTCAGAAACTCGGGAAAATCTCAAGTTGGGGGTTCGCAATTCAATGTTTATTCCAAAAATGCTTAATCGGCGTTTAATTAAAACTTTTAGGCAGATATTCCATAGTTAAATCACATAAAAATATCAATATTATAGCAAATTTATAATACAAGTAAATAAAACAAACTCATAAACTGCAGGTCGAAGTGAAAGCAGGAATATTTCGTTCACGGTTTGTCTTTAGCTTTTCGGCCTAACTTTTTGTTTAAGGTGCATGCAGGCTGTCAAGGATCCACACTCACAAAACTTGCACCTTTTGCGTTCCATACGTCACCGAGCAGTAAACGATAACAAAAGTGGGACTGCTCTCAATGCCAAACCCTGGCACCCATCCAGCATGTTTAGATTCATTCATGTTTTTGCCATCACCAAGGTTGAGACAATTGGAATCGGCTATCTGCCAACTCTGTGCCCACAATAACCATCAATCTTGGTTACGATCCAGCAGTTCAAGGCCTGTATCACCAGACTGAACGTATATTCCCCTGGGAACAAGGTTAAAGGGCAACCTGGACAGGAATAAAAAAAAATTCTTGTTACGTATTGTTTTGTACGAAAGCCCTGTAGTGCCATGAAGTATATCTTTTGAAAAAAGTGAAGTATATTTTCTAAGTTCGTTTAACGAGATATATGTATATTTTTTCAAAGTTCGTTTTTACGAGATATATTTTTCCCAAACTAAGTTCGTTCAAAGTTTATTTTCCCAATATATATCTCGTAAAAACGAACTTTGGAAAAACTATATCTCGTAAAAACGAACTTTGAAAAAATATATCTCGTAAAAACGAACTTGGAAAAAATATACTTCACTTTTTCAAAATATATATACTTGATGGCACTACAGGGCTTTCGTAGTTTTGCCCAGTGTGTGCTCGGTGGCATCCCAGATTGTGGGGGAAATCTCAAGCTCAACTTGCAGGATTCGAACCCACGACCTTCTGCTAATGAAGGCTAAAATCAAGGCACGCATGCAGCATGATGAGTTGTTCGCTAGTAATAATAATAATACATGCACGCACTCAACAAAACTCAAAGAGTACAAAGATTAATATGTCTCTCATCCCTTTAACAAACACACGTGAGAAAAGTTATCAGTTCTGTTCATTGAAGTTCTAAAAGTGTTTTCTGATGGCGTGTACAGTTGTGTAACGGGAGATGGCAGGGGCGTATCCAGCTTTGAAAGGGGGGGGGGGAGCTGTCGAGATGGCAGTGCTACGTTTTTCGGTATGGTTTTCCTATTTTGTACGGCCCGGGGTGGGGATGGCGTGGTGGGTGGGAAACACAATTTTTGGGGGGCAGGCCCCCCAAAAATTTGGTCCCCAAAAAGGGTGTTCCCAAAAATTATGGCGTGGGGTTCGGAATTTTTTTGATTCTAGATGCTCTGTGGTGCGATCTGAGGCAATTTCTGACCACTTTAAAAAATGTTTGTTTGTTTTTAGGAAAAGATGGTGGTGTACTCATTGCCATGCCTTTATTGCGAAGTCACGAAAAAAAAATTGGATTCGGTTTTTTTTGGGGGGGGGGGGAGCACGGCCCCCTTTGCCCCCCCCCCCCCCGATCCGCCCTTGTGGGTGGGAGGGTTGGGGTAGACCGCCTACCCCTTTGTAGATCTGCCACTGAAGGGGTGGAGCTTCCGGAATCGAAGGAGGGGTGACCAGGGTAGGGTATACACAGTTTAGTACTGTTGGACGGGTTTCCGTACAGAGAGACGTGTTGTCCGGAATCCAGTGAGGTCAGGTATGCACTAGCTTCGCATGAGAAACATGGTAGCGCTCTTAAAGGCATAGGGGATCACTTGCACTTGTCTTTAAAGTAACCTACCGAATTATTATCAATAGCTTTATTGGATTAAAGATCGTACTGGTACTAAACACCCCGTGAAATTATTCCATCTGGCTTGCTGTAAGTTAGAAGAAAATCAAGAACAATCGACTGGTTTGGGGAAATAAAGAGCGCCGGCGAAATCGGGTTTCGTGATCAAAAGGTTGTGCATGGTTTTGAACTGTTTTCTCGCTAAGTGTAATATTCTTACACCGAGCTGAAACTTCGACAGGCTAGATCTTCAACATTCTTCTTCGGATTTTGAGTGGTGCTATTATTGGAAGTGGGCAAAATGCATGAAAAGCAAGTGATCCTATATGCCTTTAATCTAGGGATGAATGCGTCCCGATAGTGGGAGGTAGAATGAATGGCCATGCAGCCCGGAAAACTATCGATCTAATAGAGAATATGACTCTGCGATCTTACATCACTTTCACATCATCTTTTGTGATTCATTGTTTCAAATAATTATGGATCCTTCTAGCAAAACCGGTAACGCGAGTCGGAAGGTATTTATGGGTTTTTTAAATATTTTTTTTTATTGGCTAGTAGGTTGAATTGTCAAGCATAAAATTATACACGGTGTAAAATAATATCACCGTGGACGAAATCCGGGGGGGGGGAGTTTTGCTAATTTACCAGGCTAAAGGTTTGTAGCCTTACACAATGCGGGTCTAAAACACTGGTATATTGTCCCATGCAATCACTGCCTGTACTCTACAAGTGCAAGGTCTATTTCAAGAACTGTAAAACGTATTTGTCAGCCGTGAAATTCTAACAAACACAGATTTATCGTGTTTCGGTGAAATTATTTCAGGTATTTATGTTCGAGTTTGCAGGAGCAGGTCGAAAAAAAGGTAAAACATCGATCGCTTTATCAAAAATCGCCCTATGGCTTTCCTCCCACCGAGTTAAATATATACAAATCAATATTTAATGGACATTGATTATCGGTATAGAGATAATCGAATCTACATGCATGTCATGATCCCGCGTGATCCATCATTCACAGATGATTCACAGATGATTCACATCAGCCCATACAGTGCCCCCACCCCCCCCCCAAAAACCCATGTGCACAAACTATTCAAATCTCAAGTCGATCATCATCTCACACTATTCCCTGATGGCACCCTCCAAAAACCTGGATTTCACTGCAATAATTCTTAAATCACGTCAATGTCTGGGCCCCTTGGAGCTCCAGCTAGCTGGCTATAATTTTTAGAGGAAAAAAGAATCACATTTTATACGGAAAAGGGCAATTATAAAGTAAAAAAAATGATCCACGATATTAATGAAAAAGTCATATGTTCAATTCCCTGTCAGAAATTTGGTTTATTCATTTTCTTTAATTTTTTTTCTTTCCAAAATGAAGCACGATTTAAAATGTTAATGTAAGACTATCTATTTTTTTAATATTATTATGATTTGGGTTTATTATCACCATTTAGCAGCTCAAAAGCTGAATTGCACAGTGATTTACTATAAAAAATATTAAAAATTAAACTATCTTTAAGCATTTTCCGACACACACACAAAACCCGCTATTCCGATGCAAGACTTGGCTACATTAATATTTTAATAGGTTAAATTATTTGTTAAAGTTTTAAAAACAAATGTTTCGGTATAAATAATTTTCTGTATGTATCTAACACGCCCTCATTTTATGCACACTTGTCGTTCTATGGTCATGTAATGCACATATAGCATCAACTGCACGGTAGGCTCAAACTGCGCTCAACTACATCACACCCCGACCTTAGCATAGGGCCTACTTCTTATTATACCTCAAACCACTAACTCTACTAAGAAAAAAAACCAAGGAGTTACAAAACTGTAACCACCTCCAAGGGTTCACAATGATGCATTTGAAACAGCTGATCGTCTGCTCTTATACAACCCGGATACCGAGTAAGGGAGTCCCTCGGAGGCTTACAAGGCTGTGGCATACCCCGGTAGATTTGCCTCTGAACCCCGCTCGATGATTGCTGGATGGAACGGTCACGTACTGGGTTAGCGAGCTCGGCAGTCACGTACTGGGGTCACTTACCGTCTGGTTGAGGCGATCTCGGGGGCTACTGGCTGCTGGATTCTTGCTGACTTCCTGAAGAATTCTCGAAGTAACGTGGGTTCTTTGCCCAACACTGTTCACCTCGAACTCCTTACACCTTTACCAGAATGTTTCTGGTGAAGTATAATTGAATTTCCCATTCTCACTCCCAAGAAAAAAAATGTTTCGTTCAATGACAATCAGCGGTAGAGGATGATTTTTTCTGCCTATTTTATATTTTAAGGAGGGGAAATGATGGTGATAGATACATTTATCGAATAACATATCATGATGCTCAACCATGGGAAAAAATCAGCACAGAAGCGGAAGAAATTTTGGGGAAAAAAATCAACCGATTAGAAAGGCTCATAATGGTCTAGTCGTATTTTCCTGTGTGATTTTCGCTCCTTGGTGGATGCGTTTCGTCAGGGATTTCTTGCTGGACTTTTCAAACATTTTGAAAGAAGATGTCATTTGCTTTGCCAGGGTTTTGATGACAGCTAAGCTCTATTGCACAAAATATTTTGAAGGAAACGAACGACACTGAGGGTAGCCTTTCAAAATGACCATTGGCGTAAAAAAAAGTAAGTTTGTCGTGAACCATTACGGCTCATCGGGCCAGTAATAGCCCATCGCATGTTTATCCCCAGCAAATGCCGGTTCTCATTTATATTCCTAGGTGGACACTGGAGAGAAGTGGGGTAAAGTGCCTTGCCCAAGGACACAACATGGCCAGCAGCTGGATTCGAACGCCTGTCCCTCTGATCATGAGTCACGAACCCTAACCACTTGGCCATACTGCACATAATGTTCCGTCAGCCGTTCAAAATCTATCAAAATGAGAGATCAAAGAAGTTAGCCGCCAACAGCACCGGCTAAGTTCCCTGGTAACCCATTCATAATAATTGCATTTGGCAGAGCTATTACATGTATATTTTCATGTATACATAATAAACAGACCTGTGAATGTTTGCATGCAGTGCCAATCACTAATGCACCATGCGGTCAGTGAAAATGTAGACGTGCATATTTCGGGTTGTCAAAGAACATGTATGGATGCCGTCATCACTGCATCTGAAAGGATGCTTTGTGGAAGACAATTTTCAACCGGTAACTTCAATACATAGGCTACACGTGTAAAATCGGAATACAAAAGAGCGATTATTTAATTTTCAATGAGGATGTAGATGAAGATCGAACGGTGAACGAACAATTCGAACTCGAGACACAAGAAACGAGTACCAAACGTGGTGAACGGACGCACGTTAGTGCCTACCGTGGAGTTTGTACGTGATACGTACATGTTTGTACGTGATATTGCGAAGCAGGTGCTATTAATGCCGTTTATTGTACGTAGAGAATGTAAACTTTTCGGCAAAGTTTGATCACGTAATAAGTTAAGTCGTTCGGCCGTATTTGTCGAAGAGAACCAGTCTCGACGCCTAGTAATAGGCCTTTTAAACATCGGCTCGTTAGCAATCTGAAAACGTTTGCACAATATACCTACAGGCGTGCAATACCATCGCCTGTTATTTCCTGTATTCAAATTCGGGAAAATTCAGATGTCATTAAAAAAATTACATTTCAAGCTGTAACGAGCGTCCTTAGCGTCAGATTATTATCGACGAAAAGTCAGTATACCGTACCGGAATGCAAACAATGACGAATCGAGTTCCAACATGGTTACTAACCGTGTTCAGGTATGGCGTTACCTAATTACATGTACTCTCTAATACACATTTTGAACTCATTTCAAAACTAACCGAATTTTCACATATAAATATACCTCATGAACTATAACATGAACTTTTCTAAGTGCAACCTATCTCGTAAACGAATCAGGGAGTGAAAAATCGGACGAAGATTCGTGGTAGATCCTCAAAGTACGTGTAACGTGAATATTAGTCCGTGAACGACTACGTAAATCACCGCTTGCTACGTGTGTGGAATCGCCGTATTGAAATCGCCTTATTGAAACGATACGACGCCCATTGCAAAAGCACTCTTGCACGTTCGTCATACGAAGGGTAACATTTTTTGTTTGTTTGTTTTTTGTTTTTTAATATAATTACCCATTGAAGAGGCCACAGTCTGCCAGTACAGCCTCTCTATGAACTAAACCGTACACAAACGGCCAAACTTGATTCAATGCTTTCATAACATTGCGCGTGAATGTCTCTCGTGAGATACTTTTTTTTTGACAGATTTATTTACCGATGATTAAATTTGGTATAGGCTAACTGCTTCCATCGTTCGAATACCGACTCAACACATGAAATAATCACCGTAATACTTTCAACACTGTCAACATCACGTATTGCCTGGGGGCGGGAATCAGACACCGCCCAGCGAGGCATGAAAGCTCTCGTCCAGATGACTGTCAGACTAATAATGCAGTCCTCATATCACCTCGACTTATCCACCTGTACGATTATTGTCAATAACATTCCATTTTCCCTCATTTTTTTTTTACTGCTTTATATAATGCTCACACCTGTTATTTATAAACGGACACTCCAGGGTACTACTCCCTTAAGATGTGACGGTCGGGCCGGGGAAGGTGAAATGTCGAAAATTTCAAATAGTTGTTTAATAACCTTGGAGGTTACTGTTAAACTTTCTTTCGCTCCCTTAAGTGGTCGGGTCCAACATTCGCTTTTCGACGCCGATTCGAAACGCTGTGCGTTTTGAATATTCGAAAATCGGTGGGAATGATGACGTGTTTGAAGAGAAACGTCGAGAAAACTTGAGACCGCACATAATGGCTGAGACTGTATGACAGAATAAGAAGTATTCGATATTTTAAACTAAGGACCGGTTTGCCTCAGTAATCCCAAAACATCGACCTTCGCTGCGTGTTCGTATAGTATACCTAACGTCTACAATATAATAACGATGGGTATCGCGTATTGTGCAAATCAATACATTCTATAACAACCATTAAACGAAAAACGTCTGAAAAAATTGATAAACGTTCGAAAGAATGATGAACAACTTCGAACACGTCAGATGAGATACCGTTGACGTGTCAAAAAGCCGACAACAATGAGAAAACGATTCAGCTGCGCCGTAAACGTTGACGTATTTTTAATTCGTTCCTTTAGTGTCTTTCGTATTTCACGACGTGAATTTGAAAGACTTGTTTTTGTTTCCTCTTGGAGGGTTTCTTTTCCGTTTAAAAAAAAACTTTCGTGGCGGTATGCTAAGCACCCGTCATGAGAGATAGGCTACTCCGGAATCATCCGATTTCATACGTGCATGATGCGTATGTTGTGAAATATGTTGTTAAGACGGCTCAACTACAGAAAATATCGTTTCATAAATGAAAAAAAATGCTGTGTAAAAAATGTTAGGAGTGGTATACATGTACTGTATAATTATATGGAGGTCTCTTTGGTACATCGAGGATGCAGGACTGGCCCGTGTGGTGATGTGAAGTTTGCAGGGACCCAGGGGCGTAAGCAGTGACTCCTTCGCGGTCTATAACATAACAGAGCGGTGGCTCAAATCATTTGCTATCGTAAGTAAGATTTGAGGCTTTGCACGGTGGAGATACCAAATAATGAATGGTTTGCGGAAACACCATGTGCGAATAATTTCTCAACTAAGAGAATGGTTCTAAAAAGAACCAGAGGTATAAACTCGACGTTCCGGTCAGTATGCTCTGATCGTCTTCAGGAGAGTGCCTAAACTCTAAGAAAGTAAACACTTAAGTAGCGAAAGCGAAATCGGTGAATTGTGGTCGGTGCAAAAAATACGATTACATTTGCTATCGTGTCCCATTCTGGTTCCACAACCGAGAATCGTCTTATTAGAAAATACCGTGCCTCGACATTTCAATGCTGCTTTATGTCGTTAAATATTTATGTTTCATTTTGGAAATGAAAACTATCAACCGGTGGTCTGTAAATTTACCAGCCAATCGGTAAACGTGATCCTAAAATCTGAACGAATTGGAAATAAGCGTGGCTGGTAAATTTACAGGCCAAACGGCCATTTTAAAACATCCGTCGCGTGTTGTTTACGGGTGGTAATCAACATTGTGGCCAATAAATTTACCGACCCATCGGTCAATTTGACTCCCAAACAACAGGCCAACATCAGCACAGTGTCGGCCTATTCTTTATGGTCATGTGATTGTGAACTCATGGAAATAACATCTTGGTAAATGTCAATATGGTTGAGTTCTGTTCAATTCATTCAGGCCCTTTGTAAAATGTAATGCATTAATACGAGATACGAGTATTTCGCTAATGATGTACGCTCGATGCCCCTTCGTGTTACACAAAGTTCTGGAACGAATCCTATAAAGTTCTATATAATTTCCCAAAGATCGAGCACGACTCTTTAAAGTTTAAAATGCAAGTTTAACAGAGTCACAAACACCTCAGAACGATGTTTGCGGTCGACAACGTATCGGAACAAACTCTGATCGTGAGACAGACCTCGAGGGAGGTGACGAACGTTACCGCAGACAATCAGCGATTTGTTTTAGGGTATCGACGACCTGTGTACAAAAACTAGGGCCTACAACGATTAGGGCCTACATGTATTAAAATGGTCGGAACCAATTTAGTAGTTTTAACAGCCACGCAAATCGACGGCAAAATGAAGAGGTTTTAACTCACTTAATACATGAACATGTAGTGTTCACCCAAAAAATCGACTGAATCAACGTAGTAACGTACGTAACGGTAAATTCCTTGTTCGAAGATGCGCGCCGCACAAGGCCGACTTTTGCCAAACTCTGCAATTCTCGATGGAAACTGTGCAGAGGAAAAGCGAAACGACCACTTTATTGGGACCATCGAGTGTACATCCAAAGACTGAGACAAACCACAACAAAGCTCTGTGGATACGGCAACTATGGTCCTCGTGAAAAGACTAGGATTTGATTGACTGAAAGACGAAGGAAGAGTCACACCTAACTCAAGGTCTCCGTTCTGATGACTACCAACATCATACAACTGGTTTAATGTAAAACACTCGCACTACCAATGTCTCTCTTCTACAATGTACAGTGATCTTGTGAAAAACATGAAAAATGAAATAATCTAATTCTAAAAGAGTTTTTCGTATCAACTGTAATTTTATCAGCTGATTATTGTCAAAAAAAACCATAAAAATGAAATAATCTAATTCTACAAGAGTTTTTTGTATTAACTATAGTTTTATCGGCTGATTATACTTCCCTACACTACGATGAACAATAATGCGACTATTTTCTGCAATGTGCAAAGTTTAACAATGAAACTGCTAATTAAGTACGTTTATTTACAAGTGAGGAGGAAAGTTCGAAGTTTGTAAGCCAAAATATACAAGTTGGTAATTGTTTTCAAAAGGAGAGAGTACACTTTTTAATGAACAATGTGTTCCAGATTTATTTTTAGTTAATTCACTGTTAAAATTTCAAAAAAAAATCCGCTGTGATTTTTTTTTCCAGGTAGTAAAGTGAGAACAAATAGCGCTTACACCCCTGTGCAACCTTTGTCGCCTTAAAACTGCAACACATCTTCGACACAAACTGCTGGAATAAAATTCACCATACTGAACAATATCGTGCATGTGATGTTAAATCAGACATCAACAAGTACACACTCAACGCCCGTTTTTATTCTCAGGCATGCAACTCGGAAGTAACCCCCAAAACGAGGAAACTCAAATCGTTACAAGACTTTGAACGGTTGTTTTTCAATTTTAATGGCATGAGTTTGCAGTGAAAAACAACGAAATCAGCTGATCCGAAGAAAGTTGCATGCCTGTATTCTTCTTCAAATAACACTACTTACGTTTCCCGTTTCTAGTCTTTATTTGGATTGACCCTTTCTCCCTTTTTCTTAAAAAAGAAGAAGAGACATTTCCTTAATTGAACTCACTCATAATTTTTTACACACACATTGATTACATTTAAAAAAAATTCAATGTCACATATTCAGGTATTATTTTCTTTTATTTCTTAAGTAACAATAACAACCATCAATTCTATAAAAAAAAAAATTAAAAAAAGTCACATATTCAGTACAAATGTAGTCCATTTTTTTTTTCAGGTAAACCTTAGTTTGCAAGTCCCAGTCTACATTTTCCTTATTTTTTTGGGTTCTATCAAACATTTTAAACACCTACATTCATCCTGTTTATATCAAACCAGGATTTATGACTTACATGTGCATTATACTGCAGTATTCAGCAGAAAACCCAAAGAGGGGTAACATCAAAATTATCTCAAATCCGTTACAATTACATGAGCACAAATGACTCCAAACATTAAACATTTAAAACCATTTTAATGGATGTTACCAAGAAAAACTACAAGTATATCTGTGAGGAAGTGATTTCTAAAGTCACATTTTGATTTTGTTTCTTCTAGAGTGAAGGACAAGGATTTAAGAATATTTGATAAACTGAATCAGAAGGATTCAGATGGATGAACCTATCTTATCCTACAAGTGCATTGATTCTTAGGGAAGAAGTCTGGGTGCAAGACGTAATTGTAAGATTAGGCCACATCCAAGTAAGGCAGTGTCTGCATTACTTGGCTACAGTTAGAAATTACACACAAGTCAATGTGAAGTGGCTGCAGTCCCTACCATTGACTTGTGTGCAATTTCAAGCCGTAGCCAGGCCTAAGGATCCAGGGCTATGACTGCATCCATTGTCAACATGTTACCATATTTTTGTAACTGACAAAGACCTGGACTATGGATCTAGGCAAGAGGTTCAGATGCAGCCTGGTTTAATAGAAGATATACAAGTGTTGTACAGTGAGAATGCAGAACTCTGATAGGATGTGTTGAGGTTCTCTAAATGCCTGGAGGCTTTGGTTGAGAGCGGTTGCCAAGATAACCTCTGTTCTGCTGCTGCTGCTGGTAAGAGGCGCGTGAATTTTGATTCATGTGCGGATTCTGTTGAAGGTTTGGTTGAGCGCTGGACTGAAACCCCTGCTGGTGACCAGTTTGCTGGCCACCAGTCGACTGTACTCCGGGCGGGTTCCATCCACGAGGCCAACCCCTGCCTTTCTTGTCGACAGGATCTGGCAACAGCGGTGTGGGACTGGTAGCAAGAGGTTGTTGCTGCTGCATGTTGGGTTGCTGGTACTGCTGCTGTGGGTACTGGACCATTGGTTGCTGCTGCTGCTGTTGATACGCAGCTTGTTGCTGTTGCTGATACACTGCTTGCTGCTGTTGATACTGTGCTGGCTGCGGATACTGAACCATCCCTGGCGGATACTGGTTCTGCATCACAGCTGCAGGTGTTGGTGGGATCTGCCGCGTCATATTAGATTGCACGGCCATTGTAGCGTTTTCTTGCTGCTGTAGCGTCTTCAGCGCAGCCTGCTGTGCTGCTCTCAGCTGAGCGTCGCTGTCTTGCCTCGAAAGCCCAGCTTTAGGAGTGACCCTGCTTTGGCTCTTTGGATCCTTGACGCCTTTGCTGTTACTAGCCTGGGTTCGACTGAAGGTGCTGATCGACGCTGTCCCGTTAGCAGAGGTGGCAAGTTTCTTCAACATCGTCGGTCCAGACAGTATCAACTTATCCAGGACCTTCTGCACGACAGGACTGTCAAAATTAATATCTCCGGCTGACTTGCTGCTAGGGGCAGCTTTGGCTGCCTGGGATGCAGTTACAGATGAAAGACTGCCACCGTGCATAAAGGAAGCAGCCATGCTAGGCCTGGATACCGTAGCCATTGTTGTCTTATTGGCTGCGGATGTGGCTGCGGCTGTGCTGCTGCTACCAGATGGGTTGAAGATGCTTAAAATCTTGGCCTGTAGCTCGGCCTGTTTGGGGTCCACTGGTTTCGCTGGGGCTGGGGCTACAGCTGGGGTAACTGAAAAATTAACCAAAAGTGATTATATTAATTTAAATAACAATTCCAAGCAAGATTCTAATCTTTCCTTCAAAAGGGACTAATTTTCTAGCAATCACAGTTGCAATCCCAAAAAATCCAGCAAAAATGGCAAGAAATTTAAGGTGCTTAAGTTCAACAGGGTTGAGAAAAGAAATCTGCTAATAGAGGAAGTGAATTTCACATGCTCAGAAAATGTAATGAACAATGAAGCAACTGACATGCAGATTTATAATTCTCTTTTTTGTTATGAGGTGACTCCATTGGTTTGTTTTGGGATTATTTTTTTTTGAGGGGATTTAAAAAAAAAAGTGATCAGCACTGGTGATATGGTAAAAAAACGATCGATTGCAAAAGATATTCAAAGGAGGAATCATCCATTTCAGTTAAGATAGAATCTAGGGAAATTCAGTGACATGGTTGTGTGGTAAAAGGGCAAGTTAGCAGAAACAAGACGTTGAGTCATAGTGTACTCACCTATAGGTTGCTGTACACTCTTGGTGATAGTGGGGGCAGGGGCGGAGCTAGCTACAGCAGGCGGGTCTGGATTCAGACCCTGCTCAATGGCCATTTTACGCCGGACTGCCTGCAAGTGACTGATGACCCTATCCATCTCGCTCAACGTAAGCTGTTTGCGATCAGCGAGCAGGTTGATAAGTTGGGGGATAGTCAGCTCGACCGCTGGAACGGCCAAGGCGGTAGGGGCGGCCGGGGGTGCAGGGGGCTGTGGGGTAGGGGGGAGTGGGGGCTGGGACTTGGGTAACGGTGGCTCCCCAGGGAGGGGGGCCATCGGAGCGGCGGGGGCAGAGCTTGAGGAACTCTTGAC
Source organism: Patiria pectinifera (assembly GCA_029964075.1). Lineage (NCBI taxonomy): Eukaryota > Metazoa > Echinodermata > Asteroidea > Valvatida > Asterinidae > Patiria > Patiria pectinifera. Next base: position 19,050 of record JASAOE010000041.1, read on the forward strand.
TGGCACTGCCCGATCTTGGAGATAAGTGGAGAAGTTACGATCGACTAACGCCAGGGCATCTTCTAACGGCATGTTTCTGTGCTCTGATTTTGTAGACACAAGGGGAAAAAAATGAAAAATCTTCTTGTAAGGTAATCTGAAAAATAGAAAAATATGGATAAACACATACACATACAAAAGTTCAACTGATAATTTTACAGTCATCCTACTTATAATAAAAAATAAATACATGTTATACACCAAACAGAAGTCATAAAAAGTGCACAATTAACACATATATAGTCCAGTATTGTGTCTGAAAAATCTGAAATACGTTGTGCATCTTTATTTGCCTTGATTCATATTGACTGGAATTATAATAAAAGTCAAAATAATCAATCAAATTACTAGACTCATATTATAAAGTACTGAGAACTTTATTTGCATCCTTTACACCTGAAAGAAAATAATCAATAATTCATTCTGTAATTGGGTCCATGCTGGAATCATGTTTTTATCTTGGGGGGGGGGGACATTGAGTCATTTCACAAACAAACTTATTGCAATTGCATTTTTATTTTCCAGGTTTTAAAAAAAAAATATTTACTGAATACTCATTTGAGTAGTTTAATTTTATTTGAACTGTCAAAGCAGCATCTTTTATTTGTGGTATCCCTCCAAGAAACAAGAAAATATCATTACACAAAAAAAAAAAATTTAATTTTTTTTTCAAACCTTCAAACCTTTGAGGTTTGATGTTAATTCTATCAATTAATTTATTATAATTTATTATTTGTTATTTATTAAGTTCTTGCAGGCACCTGCTTCAAAGAAAACACCTGCTACAAATGAACATAAGAAAGAATCGGATCAGTATAGATGTATGCCATATTACCGCATCACTATCCTCAGAATACCTGAAACTAAACTGTTGTTGCCCCCAAAAAATGGCAGATTTTCTTCAGCAAAAAAATGTTGAAGTGAATATTAGTTTTAGTTATGTACCTAAAAAGAAATTATCTTTTGGAATTAAAGTTTTTCAACTTTTAATGACATACATATGAAGTCGTGAATGACGAAATCTGTTTATCTTGGGAAACGTATATTCTTTTAAATGATTGTCTTGAAGTTTTGCTTGAATGATCGCAGTTTAAGTTCCAACCTTTTTGGATTTGATAGTCCTTCTATAATGATAGAAAAAAATAACTTTACAATGGACAACTTCACAAAAACTTGTTTTTTTTTATTTCAGTATCATATTTATTTTCATTCTGGATTGATCAGATAATGTAAACCAAATCAAATCGACGATTTCATTTTCCAATGATAAGAATGATCTAGATAAAAGAAAGTAGAACAATTTTTGAGAAAAAGGCGACATGTAGGATGTCAGCAGAACCATTTTTGATGATCAGGAAAGGCCTTCTTTCCTCGCACATGGACCTGCTGCGGAAAAAGAACAACCATCACAAATACAAGCTTCTCCTTAACCACTTCGCGCCAGGATTATTTTTGCCGAAAATTTCGATTTTCGCAAAAGGCAACATTTTCCAGCCAACTTCTGATATACAGCCAAACGCCACAAATACTGATTCGCAAGAGTGCGCAAGAGTCATTTCAACAGTATTTGTCCCGTATTTCTTGACGAAACCTCATGTTTCAATACTCCGGGGTGTGCACTAGAGCGTAAATTGTACAACAATAGGCCTTGCACAACAGCCAATTCAAGATCGGACTTTGTGTGTGTGTGTACAAAAGGCATGAGGGATTAGCGTGTTTAGATGTCACCAGGAGGGGAGTCGAGGCAATCTTGATGTCTTAACTCGTCAGCCGTGCCTGTGTGTAAAAACAGCCAGTGCGTGTTATCACGTCCTCTGACGCAAACTGGTTAAAGGGTGTTGAATCTATAATGAAAAGGGTAACAAAACATCTGTCGAGCGCAACATATCAGCTTTCAAGGCAGTTACCGACTGCAACCAACCGACACCTTCAACCATCTTAGAAAAACAATTTAGCAAACAGGAAAAAAAAAGAATGAGAAATCCAGACTTTGAAGAATGGCAGGATTTCTAAGCTTACCTTGAGGACTCCCGTGCAGGATGTTGAGAGTAACGGAACGATGCACCTCGTTCTGTGACGTCAGGATGATAGCGTACAGGACCTTACGTCTCGTGACATCCTCCAGGGCCTGAGTCAGGGAACTTTCGTTGGCGATGAGCAGCAGGCCGGTGTTGAGGGACAGCGCCTTGATGCGACGCTCTACAAGATCGGCATAATCCCTGAAGGAGAAGAGTTGATGGTGGTAAAGATACATGTCTTGCTTTCATCCTTGGGTGTGAAGAGGAATTGAGTCATTTTATTTATTGTTTTTGTACTTTTGTACAATGGAGAGAGGTAAATTCAACACTGGGTTTGGGTGAAGTGCAAAACCATTATTGAGTGAAGGATATGTCACAGCACACCCGCGGGGGCCAATTTCACGGCGCTGCTAAGCACAAAATTTGCTTAGCACAAAAAGTCTGGCTTATAAAGCAAATTACCAGCCAAAACTCCATGTGAGGTAAATATTCAGCTGTTGTTTGCTATAGCATGAAAAATCACGTGGAGTTTTAGCTGGTAAACTGCTTTTATAAGCCAGGCTTTTTTTTTGCTAAGCAAATTTTTACTTAGCAGTGCAGGGCCCAATTTCACGGTGCTGTTAAGCACACGATTTTCTGCTAACAGAGCCTCCATCTATTTCATGGAGACCAGAAGCATAAGCACAGCAAAAGGCACGCTTACTTCAGAGGAAAAAGTTGCTTAAATTAGTGACGTAACAATAGAAATCTCCATGCACGCGCGACCGTTAGCACACACACGCCGTGAAATAGTGCTTAAGGTTAGCAAATTTTTCTGCTATGCTAAACACAACTTTTCTGCTAACTGTTAAGCAGCGCCGTGAAATTGGGCCCAGGACAGATGTGCTCAGCGTGAAAGCAAACACGAACACGAATTTGTGACATCACAGAAAATGTTGGCGCTGTGAATTTGAACAGTTGAACACATTCACCTCCAGCAAATTTCACTGCAATTGATTCGTGGAGTCAAATTCACTGCGCATTCGCATGAAATATGAACCAGCCTTAAGACTGCGTCTAAAACAGGTATTTTCTGTATGGCTATGAATGACATCCATAGTGTGTCAATGGGGGGAAGTCAAAGCCAGAAAATTCCTGATTTGGATATGGCTTAACTGCCAAACTGTAAAGTCTTACTGTGCCAGACTAAGAGCTGACCACCCTTTATATTGACCATTCTAGCAAGTGACCTGATATGGTAAACTGCATCACCGTGAAAACACTAAAAAAACAAAAAGGTTGTGGTTGCGCCTTTAGCTAAAAGGGGTAATATCTTGGTAAAGACATCAAAATGTATCTCAAACCACACATTTTATTTACAGGGATTAAGAGTGGCACAGAGCTCGATTCAACTTAACCAGTGGTCCAGTATTTTTTTTTTAAGAGGCTCACTCTCTTAGGGTTCCGTGCGTAAACAAGAGAGGGCGCTTTTTAACACTTTCGAGAGCCCCGTTGGCAGGACACACCATGTGGGCGTACTGGTTCACGCACATATAGCGCGAAGTATGCACAACTAATAATTGTGTTCTGAATGTGTACAAAGCCAGGGCGTCTTCGCGTGAGTGTCAGGTGTCACCGTCAACAAGGAGTAAGAAAGGTCTCCTGGTGGTCTCCCCCAACTCTCCCTTCCTTACCGTTGAGGGGGTACTTGTGCACAGAGCCCATAAACAGTACAACTGATTTGATGACAACTTACCTCAGGTGCTTTCCCATCAGGAGTATCTCACAATCGATGGGTTTCTCAGCTGGAGGTAGGGGTGGCGGGGCAGAGACAGGTGGTAGTGGATCAATGAGGGCTGGTTCAGGGTGACGCGGTGCCCTCCTGTCATAGGCATCCCTGCTGTCTCTTGGAAGGCTGTCTCTCTCTCGGATGTCTCTCTCTCGGACGTCTCTGTCTAGGATGTCCCTGTCTAGGATGTCCCTGTCTAGGATGTCCCTGGAACGTCCGCGGTCAAGGGGATCTCGCCTGGAAAGTCAAAAAGTATACATAAAGTTATAAAGGTTACTCTGAAGAAAGGAGGGGATGGGTGCGTTATCAGGTGAAAGAGAATCTTCGTAGCAGCAATCGGGACAATCCTCCTTTATGGGTGTGAAACTTGGACCCTCACTAAGTCCATGACCAAGTCTCTTGATGGCTGCTACACCCGGATGCTCCGAATGGCCTTCAACATGGCATGGACGCAGAGAGTAACCAACGAGCAACTCTATGGTGACCTCCCCAAGTTGACCGACAAGATAGCTGGGAGAAGGATGCGAGGGGTGGGACTTTGCGGGGTGAGGGTTGAAGGTGGGATTGTGTGGGTTCAGGGTTCACGGGGTAGGGTTTGAATGGTAAGGGGTGGAGGGATGGGGTTGAGGGATGGGGTTGAGGGATTGGGTTGAGGGGTGGGGGTTGAGGGGTGGGGTTGTTAGGGTTCAGGATTCAAGGGGTGGGGTTTGAATGGAAGGGGTGAAGGGATGGGGTTGAGGGGTGGGGGATGGGTTTGAGGGGTGGGGGGTTGAGGGGTGGGGTTGACGGATGGGAGTGTGAGAGTACAGGGTACAAGGGGTGGGGTTTGAATGGTAGGTGTTAGAGGGGTGGGGTGGGAGGGTACAGTTTGAGGGGTGGACATTCAAGGGGTGGTGGTTTAGGGATGGGGTTAGGCTGGATCAGAGTAAGGTTTAAGGAGTGTTGGTTTGGAGGACTTTGAGGGTGAAGATTTGAATGGGTTTATTTGACAGCAAACTGTAGAGTGCAGATTTTAGAGGTGGGGATTATGTCCAGTTTTATTCACCTGTCTCTCGACCTGTCTCTCTCCCTGTCTCTGTCTCGGTCTCTTTCTCTGTCCCTGAACACAGCCTCCCTACGGTAGTCATCTTCTGGTGGATACAGGTCGTCATAGCGATCTCGGACAGGAGGAAGTCGATCCTCAAAGAACTGATCTCGTCTCCTACACATTCAAATAAAATTGACATAGACAAAAAGGTCAAACCATATCCTATTGACAAAGATACCTGCAACTCTCCAAAGAAAACAAACCGAATCTAAAGTTGGTTCATGCCGGTACCCATTGATCCAATGCACAAATAAAGTACAACACTGTGGAACTCTACACCACAATTGTGCAATTTTCACCACAATGGTGCTTCCCACCAACATACAACTCATTTTTTCAAGAGCTTCATTAATAAGCTTGTTCTTTTATCACTTTCCTATCATTATTTCCTAAGTCAACAGTCCTTTCGGACCAAAGGTGCTTCCTACCTTTTCTTGGCATTGTCTACTAAAACAAAAAATGAATTTCTGATGAAGAAGACAAGGTGGCTAAGTTTCCTCAAAATTAAGGAACGAACCAAATGTCACCTACCTAACATCCTCACGATCTCTCTCATACAGGTCTCTACCTCGGTCAAATTTGTCATAATAACGGTCATCGTATCGATCACGATGGGGCGAACGCTCTCTACCGCGTAGTGGCAAGTCACGAAGTGGCAAATCCCGCTCTCTGTAGCGATCCAAATCCCTGGAAAAGGAATGAGAAAAATGGAATTTTTAATTGGCCAAAGTTATCTCTTCACTGCTCATTGCTTCTTTAAAAGCATAGCTTCTGTACTTTAGAAGTATGAACTTTAGAAGCAGCAATGCCTTTTAATGGCTGGCTGACTAAAATATACTCCATCCTGGCAGGGGATACCCACGGTATCACTGGTGAGCTGAGGACGAGTTGTGAGTTGTGAATATGTCTGCGTATGGCTGGTGATGCCAATGTGTCCACAGAACTTTCTGTAGCACATGGCAAGAACATGGTCCTGGAGATACTTAAGAGGCAGCCTCTGACTGCCTCTTAACCCTAAACCTTATCAATCCTCCAAAAT
>JASAOE010000411.1:0-25000 GCA_029964075.1 Patiria pectinifera
GTGATTGCTGTAAACCAAAAACTTATTTAGTCACGACGTCACAATTTGACAATAGATGAGTGTTTAAAGTTAATTACGTGTTGGTTACATAAAACAAAACAAAAAAACAATTTTTTTTGTTTTTTTATGTGACAATGCAATAAAGGCAGGCAATGAGTACACCACCATCTTTTCCTCAAAAAAAACCACATTGGTTAAAGTGGTCAGAAATTGCCTCAGATCGCACCACAGAGCATCTAGAATCCAAAAAAAATTTGGGGCCCTTAAGCGGGCCCCGAACCCCACGCCGTAATTTTTTGACCCACTTTTTAAGGGGACCAAAAACATTTTTTGGCCCCCCCCCCAAAAAAAAATTGTGTTCTGGATCCGCCCTTGGTTGGTAAATGTGTTTTGAAGTTTGGTTCATCGTGGAAAAATGAAAATGGGGGAAACAATCTCTTTCCTATTATACAGACCCAGAGTGGCGACTGGTGTTCAAAGGCATGGCAGGAACTGGAGTCAAGCTGCATGACATGTGGACCACAATGGACTGGGATTCGAGTTATGAGGCCAGTTGCCATCGCCGTAATAATTCCCTCTACCAAGCCTGGCGCAACGGACAGCTGAATGTCCGACGAGTAAGTATGTCATGATGACGAAATGGAGGGTCCGTCGCTTACCACTGCGCAAAACAAACAAGAAGAACGATATTCCTTCCATACTTGCATTGAGCATCAATGGGTTTTCATGCCTGTTGCGTTACTAATCTGACATGATAATACAAGAGTTGTAATAAGTATTTTAGTGGCGGATCTAGGGGGAGGCGAGTTGCAACACCACCACCCCTCCCCCTCCCGCCCCCACCCCCTTCCCCCGGTCAGCCGCTGACAAATGGGTCCACTAAATGGAATGCTAAAGTTCATACTTTTATTCTCAAATTGCATCGGAATGCTGGAGAAAGCATTGTGGATTTCAATATTTGTATTGGGGGGGGGGGGCATTTCCCCCGGACCTGTATGCTATGCTTTCAAAGATTTCTCATTTCTTGTGACAGCAGCGGATCTACGGTGAGTTTATAGAGGATTTAACCACCCAACCCCCATCAGCAAAAAAGAAGAAGAAATAGCCTAACAGAAAAATAGCACATACTACTAACTATTTCCCCGCCCCACCCACACTTATCAGCTAAAGTAAACCCCCTCTTAAGCCAAACCTAGATCCACCCCCCTGAGTGACCTCATCGTCCGAAAGTATAAAAGTAAATCGATTTTCCTTTAATCTTGCAGTTAAAGAAAATGACACATTTATTACACTCTTCTTTTTCTGCTAAGGTGAAGCTTTCCCTGCATGAAGGCGCAATTGTGAGAGCCGAGTTGATCTTCAATGGAACCGGCTCGGACATCAAGAGTTGGTTCACACAGACCCGCTTGATTTCATCTCCCTGGGATGATCTCAAATCGGCTGAGCTTACCGGACATGTGGCCAGTGGGAAGATCTTCAGTATCGACGGTGATGTTCGACAGTTAAGGTATAGCCTGTTGTTGTATTTGGTAGTTGTTTGTTGCTGTTGCTTTTGTGTTGTTTGTTTTTGTAATTTGCTGCTTTGTCCACCTATATCTGATTGCATAAGCAGGGACTTTTGAAGGGCTTGATTACAGCTCTGGTGTAGTCAATCGTCTGATCAGTTCGATTGACACACAATAATATTGTAATTTATTGATTCATCAGGGGCTTAGGAAAATATTTTGATGATTGGAACTGAAGTTCGAAACCTCAGGCGATGACACGATTTCAGAAGTGTTGAATTGATTTAAGTGATAATTGGTGGAATATGATCAAGCATGACCATTGTAAATCAGCCATTTTAGTAGGGAGTGGCACCCCCCCCCAAAAAAAAATAGAATTAGATTTTTTTCGAACAACTATAGTGGCGAGCCATGTGGGATCCTTTTAACCCAACCCTCTATAGTAGAGTGGCTGATTATTTGGTTCTTTCTCTATCTCTCGATTAGTATAAAAGAAAGCCTGGATCGGCGGTTTGTTATCAACAACCACTATGGTGGATGTCCGGGGGATAATGGCTGGCTGCTTGTGATCGAGTCTGCCTCATTTTGCCCATGGGAGACAGAGACGGCAGCATATCCCCACCCAATCATACTCTACAGCACAACCAACCAGACGGTGACGTGGAACGATTTGCGTTCAAACGGTAAGAAAAGGGTACTGCTAGTATGCGTTTTAAATTTAACTTAGGTTTTCCTGGCTATTTTAAACGTTTTTTTCATTCAAATTCACCGACTGTATTATATCTTTAATTTCGTCAACGAAAAATTTCACACGTTTTTTTGACAAAACCAATTTAGGCAAATATCATTCAATTTCAAGGTATAGTCACCCTCTTTAGTCACTGGTCGAGAATATTCGTCAGTACAGATCAAATTCGTCTAAGCTGTTGCCGAATGGCAGCATTCAGTGATAGAATTCGTCTTATATAAATCAATTAGACGAATTTAATTTCTGAATAACACGATTAGGCTTAGACGAGACGAAATACTCCGGGTCGAAAACATTGTGCTCATTGTTTGAATTTGTTTGGACTAAAATTGAAATTGTCTGTCAAATGACAAAATTCACCATTGGAAATGCACTTAATCGATGTTGCTGGACGAGTTTGAATATAAAAATCGGTGAATCCGAACGAAAATGTTTTAAAACAGCCGGGAAACTTATTCGGTTTTTTTTATTACATCTTTGACACTACCGGACAACACGTGGCGGTATAATAGGCGGCATATTTGACGTCAGGCACGAGGTATACGATTTGGCCGACAGAAGGACGATTTGGCAAAAACAACAAACAATTATTACTGGCGTGCCACACCCAGTGGCATAGCCATGGGGGGCCAGGGGGGCACGTGCCCCCAGCTAGGTGCCCCCACCCCCACCAAAATACTAATAATGCCCCTTTTCCTTCCCCAACCACAAAGGGTTTTTGTAAGTTGTATTTTTTCAGTTAGCCAAAGGCTTACTGTTCACAATTTCTTATGTCAATGGATATAGCGAGGCATTATGGGGCCCAACTGAGAAAAACTGGGGAAAACGTTTGTGATGTGCCCCCCGTGATATTCTGATGCCCCCTGTGCCCCCCACTCAAAAAATTCTAGCTACGCCACTGGCCAAATCCCACCCCTAACTCCTCTGGCGACGCCCGTTATTGTAAATGGATGCAGAAGGTGTTTGAGCATCAACATAATGTCAGGTCTGGTAAAGCATAGGAATAGTCTACATTTTTGTCAATATTCATAAGGTAAAGATGTCATGCTTAGCTATCCGCTTTTGTATGCTTATATCCTCACAGCTACAGCAGTTGGAAGGGCAGATAGCCTTACCATCCACATCGATGCTGAGCTGAGTGTGCCTGGATCTACAACTGCTGCGTGTCCAGACGAGTAGGGGGAGGAGTGATCTTAGCCTCGCCCCTCCAGGCTCCGATAAATTGTTTTTGAATTAATTAACGGACATTAAAATGCACCTTTTTACAATTGTGCTATTCACATTGCTCTTGGCCGTAATTCTTTAACCACGCATGCGCGGATCTGAAGACTAGTAGCATAGATTTACAACATAAGTACAACTTATTTCGCGCCATTTAGGCCTACTGATTAAAAAAAAATGATTTCGCTAGTTCGTATTTTAAGGCCAGATTGTTTTTCTTGGTGATATGAAGTTCACGTACTGGATGTTTAGCATAAACTGAAGGATCTTTTTTTTCGGAAACGTCACTTGAAGACAGAATTTCGCAAACGTTTGAAGACAGAACTATTCAGAGCTCATTAATTCATTATTTTTTTGTAATATTTTCATCACTGGGATGAGTGTTACCTTGGCAACAATTCGCTCAAAGGCATGGGAGAGATCGTCATATTGAAACAAAAAGGAGGCTGTAGAGTAAAGCAGCAAATACCAAATCAAGATACATGCATAGAGCAAATGCTCGTCCCGGCGTCGCTAGAGAAAGGGGTGTGGACAGTGGTGGCGCCAGACTCTAACATGGGGGGGGGGAGAAATTGGGGGGCAAGGTAATATTTTTGGGGGCAGTCAATGGTCCGGCAATAAGCCACTATCTACGGCTGCATGAATGCATGTGTGGCGTGTTTTGTCTACCACAGTACCAATATTTGTCAAGCTTTCACATGGGCGTCGCCTGGACTTTTTCTGGGGGCCGGGGCCAAAGCACATTTTTTCCCCCAAAAAAAATCCTTCTAGATTCTCTGGCATATTCTGAATTTATCATTTTTGAGAGGGTAGGCGGGGGACATTTAAATGCCAAAATGGACACCCCTGCAAACGCCCATTTTGTTAAATGTATATAAAATTAAAAAATTTATTCTTTCACGCCTCTTTTTTTTTTTTTGATTTTTCTTTTTTTTGCCTTTTCCGGGGAGGGGGGGAGGAAATGCCACTCCCCAGCCCCCTCCCCTCCCCTTGGGGTGTGGGGGTGTCACAAGCCCCATATTAAGTTAAATCAAACAAAGAAAACCCTGTGAGGTAACTGCAGGTGCAACGCATAAGGTTTATTCTGCAAAATGATCTCATATTTAACATGCCGTCGGGATTATTATTAATATATAACTATAGACCTCCACTGTGAGATCGTACTATATTATTATGAAGTCCGGTTTTCGGTCACAACAAAAAGATGCGGCCGTGTACATATTGCATTTGTGTAGTGTGTAGAAAGGATATATTTGTCAAATTCAAACGTGTGATTGATAAATTCATGATTTCCCCTTTAATTAAAGGTGATGTGCAACATTTGCAAATATTCAAAAACGACCTGCCAAAATATTATAAAATAGCATACTTGGTTGAATGTAAATGATATAGTAGAAAGCACCTTGAGAAAACGTATGGTGTGCTGTATTTTTCATGAAGAAAAAAGAATAAAATGTACGATGGTTGGGGCCGAACTATTGCTGTGAAAATGGCAAACTATACTTCAAATACTACATCCGTTACCGGGCACGAACCACAGGCGCGTGGCCTGCAGGGTTTTGTTTGACAGATGCAAAATAGAATTTTCGTCCCGTTAAACCCATTTTCACTACCCCGATTTTGCTTCTATTGGCGTCCCGATTTTGCTCTTAAAATCTCCAACCCGTTGCAATCTCCCCCCCCCCTCCCCCGGCTACGCAACTGGCAAACCAGCCAATGACCTCGTATCGTACACTCGGTTACGCACGCAATTATGTAATTTTTTCCAACGACACAGCCGGCACTTATGAATATCCTGTGTTGAATTTAGCAGGTTGCACTTTGACGGTTGAAAAGTAACAGCTTTTTTTCTCTCTCTTTTTTCTGGCATCAGTGGACATGAAACACTGAACTGGTAAATTGAGCGATACCTGCTATAAATTGCGGCCCCCAATTCAGTTCATTTCCTAAAATTTCGACAAATGCAAATGTTGTACCTCACCTTATTAGTTCGTCCAATAGCGGCTTATTATTTAATCGTATTATATGTAAATATATTTGTGTAATTGACGTTATAGTAGAGGGTGAGTCAAGAAGTAAGTGGCAAAATTAGAATAAGAAAACATGTTTTAAAAAATTTTTGGCTCGCTCCATTTCATAAAAATAATATAGGGATAAAGTGCAAGTTATTGACTAGTAACTATGAACATTTCACGTAATTTGCATACTCTATTCACAAGTTATGTCTATTTTAATAAAAAGATGGAAAGTATTTTACTGGCAGATGAGTGAAAGAATATGCCCTTTTAAGACATACTTCATTTGTGTATCAAATTTGATCGCTTTTTAAGAAAAAAAAAACAATCATAAATTTATGTCACGTTCTTTTTCACTCACCCTGTAGTTGTGTACAGAATCGTTTTCAATTATAAGATATAATAAATTGACAAAAATACTTCAATTGAGGTCGTTATTTGTTGTTCATGATGCATTCAATCCGAGTGTATAGGCCTATACAAATCTATAGAACATGCGTCGTCGGAACTGTCTTAACTTCTTGCCAATTTTGGAATACAATACAATACAATACAATATTTTATTTCATCACATCTAAAAGACTTTAAAAGTGAATAGCCCATAAACATAGTAAAATGGAATCCATTAATTCAGTCTTTGTTTTGTTATTTGCAAGCTATTCCAGGGCTTCCATAGAAATTCACATAATCATGAACAAAACCTTGGATTTCATTAATTTTCAGGTAGAAACTTCGTCTAACGCCGCTGGAGCGCAAATCGAGGGCAGACGGAATGTTGTTCATGTACTGAATTATTTGGGTTTTTTTGTGGTTTATTATCATTTTTTCAATTTAGGTATCGAACTAGTCCAAAAGCCATTTTGTTTTTTTTTAGATAGCGACAATGTCTGTCAAATTAATAGCGCGTTACAGGCCCGTAGTCAGGAGGGTCGGGGTCTGACGATTCCCCCCCCCCCCTCCCACCCCCACTCGGCCGCAGATTCACTTTTTCCTCGCAATTGATATTTTAGTTTTACTCAAAATGTGTATGTTCGCTATCTTTGGGAAAAAATATTTGGTTACGCTGGCATAAGACTATGTTTAAGACACGTAGGAATCGATTTAAGGAGAAAAATATTGCTCAAAGTCAAGAAAGAACTAGTCATAATATTATACCTGTGAAATTATACTGCCTGAAATGACAACGCTCGGAGAAAAATCAATGAAGACGGTTTAAAAAAAATGTGCTGCTGACCAAGACAGCATCATCCCACTCCAAACGAAAGCCAAGAATAGTTGGCCTACTCTCATAATTCCATAAACATATCAGACTGGTAGTACCCGTTCAAAGGATCTATACACTTAAGAACATCTGTTCTTTATTTTGTTTATTCATTCATGTTCCAAAAACCTTTACAAATATACGTCCGTTTTTTTACAATTAAGGTCTCATGCATCGATTACAAGTATTTGAGTTCTAACATTGTGATGCTGAGTAGAATCGATAATCTGCAAAATATGGTTTTTCGGCCTCAGTTTTACTTTTAATAGATTGTTTTCAATGTACTTCATAAGTATGCGTACTATTTGCCATTTATAGTGCATTTGTTTTACTACAACGGGCTGTCAGCGCACGATGCAACTAGTCAGAGAAAAAGTCAATTATAATTACTATCAAAGTTTGGATTCAACTCAAAATTTTAAACGTTACTGTTTTTATTGCCGTGACTGGTTAAGAAGGGACGATTTCAAACAAAACACTTGTCGTAAGATGGAATTTTGCGTCGGGGCATACGTGGGGGATTTGAACGTTCAACCAATGAAGCGTTAAAAGGCACAGGATTTCATGGGAGTTCAAATTTCATGTGACACTGGAAAAGTGTTTAAGACCAGCTAGCCATGTCTTTATCATCCGTTTAAGACCGGCCACGTAACGGGCTCTCGACCAATAGGAATGCGTTAACTGTCTTAAGTATTTATGAATAACAATTTACACCTTTTCCCCTTAGGAAAAAAATTGGATTCTAGACGCAGCAAAGCGTCGGGGTGATATAAATCAAAATAGGTTTTTTGCCCTTCACCGACGTTCAAACACGTGTCATTCTTCGATGGTCCCAAATCACTCCTCCGGTGATACTGTAAAGAAAGAAAAAAAAAAAGATTTAGTTTGAAATTCAGATTAGTCAAAACAAGGGGAAAAAAGACAAAAGGGAAAGCCGAGTAACCCTGTTCCCAGAGAGCACAAAATTCCATTCAATTGATTCCGAACAGTGGCTATCCACAGAAGTCTTTTTACGAATCTGGTCTACACAATGGGTCGGGTTTGGTCCATTAAAGGGAATGTACAACATTTGCTTTTGCTGCAATTTTCAGAAAACAATGGATTTTGAGGAAAAAATTGATATAGCAAATATTGTTGTGGCTCTCTTTGTGTATTTTCCCGGAGTAACTGCATTATAAATGACAGCAGCTTACCAATAATCCCATTGAATATATATGTGTTGAACAAATCGTAACCAGAAAGGCCTCGCCAAAGTCTTTCTTGATAGCGCAGCCCAATGGCGGATCGGGGGGGGGGGCATGGAATTGGGGCCATCCCCCCTCCCCCCCAACAAATCGAACCCAATTTTTGGTTCTTTAGAAAACTGTTGATATTTGTGTCGTTGTTTGATTGGAATTTCTATATTCTTAAATACAAGGTACTAAACCTCAGTGCGATTTGTTTGACCGAGGGTGAATCAAACGCGAGATGATTTTATCAAAAACTGGTCAATATCACTTTCCCCAAATTGATCGGCTATTGATACATTCTTGTTTGTTTACATCCTTCTGTGTAATGGTTGGTGTTCGTTATGTTACTACCTTGAATGTTTCTACTTACATTAAGTGTTTTCCACCGTTTTTGTTTCCCAAGTTGGAGGTTCCACGACATTGGTGCGTAGCTGACGGGTAACATTAATCACGCGTGCTCTGTGTTGAATTAGTCCAAGCAGTCAAGCCCGCCGCACGCGAGAGCTACGTGCAAGTAAAAAGTCATACCAGGCCGTTTGCTCAGCACGCAGCTATCGTGTGCGGCGGGCTTCTTAGCCACGTTCGATTTTGACGTTGGCGTTGCGCCAAAGTTAAGTATACAAATATTATTGGAATGATTAACGGGACTTCATTAATTTCTTGTCTCGTTGTTCAATTGACATTTGGGCGAGAAGCCGAGGCAGAAAGCAGGCCGTTAATGGTTGTGGCTCTCTTTGTGTGTTTTCCCGCACCACACCCCCCCCCCCCAGTTGTTGTTGTTTTTTTTGGTGGTGAAAAAAAAAGCCAATTATTTTTCTACACCCCAGATTTATTAGCACTGAAATACGGAGAACGAATAGCACAAAATATTGAAATGCACCGTGTTGATAAAACGCGCTTATAGATTTTGCATATTTATTTTGCATTTTGTGGTGTCCAGTCCCCCCCCCCCCTCCCTGGTCAATTTTGGTCATTGACAATCCCCCTTGAGAAATGATTCTGCCTGAAATGGTAATTGTTCGGACTAAAAACCATTGAAGGGGGTTCAAAATATGTGCCGCTAACCAAGAAGGAATCATCCTGGTACAATCGAAAACTGAGGAAATGCGTAAAAATATCAGACTGTATACCTGTCAAAGACTCTACTGGAGAACATCTTTTATTTATCATTTTGTTCTGTTTATTCAAACAAATTGAAACATTGTAATTTATCGCCAAATTTGGCTATAACGACAGTGACCTTTAACGGATGAACGACTCCTATATTTACGCGAAAGCAAAGCCTATACATAATGTTAACGATAATTGCAGCTTCATGTGCCGCCTTTTATTACCCGGTAATAAATTCGCTCCACTCGAAAACGAAGACTATATATTATTCATTGAACAAAAAGTAAAAGATGATGGACTAAGCTTGAATTTGATATCTCGAACACCTCGGAGAGTTGTGAGTATTTTAAAATTGATTTTGGGAAGTGCGCGTAGGCCTAATTACCGCTAAGGTCTTTCATCCGTTGAACAAAAAACGGCATCTGTCACGCTTTGATTGATTACTGCAGTCAGCTACGAAGCACTGCGACATTTTTCAGTCTAATTTTTGTATGTTTGAGGAATTTCAACTAGAAACTGTTCACCTGAATTACCCGTGCAAATCCTATAGTAAATATGGCGGACAAGACATTTATTTGGACCGATCATTATTGGAGATGACCCCGCGTGACGTCACGCTACTACGGCGTATTGTGCAACCTCTTTACCCTGGTAACGAATTCGTCTCGCTCTTAATATAGGCGAGGGACGGTCATAATTGGAGACGTTTGGCAGAAAGTAGCTCAGTTTGTACGAGCGCTCGGCTTGATCATGACGGCACAGCCCACCGTTAGCGGACGGTGCAGCCTGTTGCTCCTGGCCTGGGCTCTGTTGGCCGGGCTCTGGGCTTTGGACGGGGTCGAGGCCCTAATGCAACCCTGGTGTAGCGTGATAGACACAGCCTTGGTCGGTTGGAACATCTCGTCGAATCGCAACACGACGCACAAACTGTGTCACCTGGCCTGCCTGGACAACCCCGGTTGCCAATCGGCCAACTACTGGTATCGGAAGAAAGTGTGCGAATTGAACAGCGTGTCGCACTTGAACGTCTCCGGCCGTCATTTGGTCGAGAAGGCTGGCTCCGTGTATACCTTCACCCAACAGGTCAGTAAGTAGTTTATTTCCCCTGATTGATTGAATTTGACCGAGGTGCAGCCAAGGGCGGATCCAGAACACAATTTTTTCGGGGGGCCAAAAAAAATTTTGGTCCCCCCATAAAGTGGGTCAAAAAATTTACGGCGTGGGGTTCGGGGCCCGCTTAAGGGCCCCGAAATTTTTTTGGATTCTAGATGCTCTGTGATGCGATCTGAGGCCATTTCTGACCACTTTAACCAATGGTTTTTTGAGGAAAAGATGGTGGTGTACTCATTGCCTGCCTTTATTGCGATGTCACATAAAAAAAAAAAATTGGTTTCGTTTTTTTTGGGGGGGGGGCATGGCCCCCTTTGGCCTCCCCCCCCCCTGGATCCGCCCTTGGGTGCAGCAAGGGCGATGTTTATTGTAGGGTGGGGCGGGGGCTGCTGGGGTGGGGTTTATTGGGGTCGGCGTTTTTGCGCCACCCGATCAGCGGTGGCAATTTCTTGTCAACATTTTTTGTGGAAGGGGGACCGAGTTACCGACAGCTTCAAAGTTCTAGGGATGCTCGTGACCAGCATTCATTTTTTTTCCTGTGGAGTCGTCATGATCTCAAAACAGAATTTATGTCTACGAGCTCTTAACATGAACTATTATATTGGAGAAAAAACCTGAAAACTAAGGAAGCTCCTTCGTCTTTGTTTAAAACATTTCACTGCCCACTGCCTGCCAATTAAGTTATCACAATGCTCTCTACAAAGTAAAGGCACACAACAGCGTGAAGTCATGCCTGAGAGCCTTCACAGATGTCACATAAAAGTAATACATGTAATTGGACATTGTCACCACTACATGTATGACGCCCCATTACCACATGCGTGACAATGCCAAATGATGCCACCGGTAAATTTCAAGTCCTGAATCCTCCAATTTCAATACGATTGTGCATACCCCCTAGGGAGTTAGGGTTAACTTTGAGCAATAACCGACCCCCGCACAAATGAGCCTGAAACATTAAATTCCGGTGTCTCAAAGAACACAACAAATTTCCAATTACTGCAGTATACCCATTCATGATTGTTTTTGCAAATTTAGCCAGCCCCCCCCCCCCCATCGCCCCATTCCTGGGCTGGTGCTGCACTTTTTATAGCGGCAATGAATAATAATTGCCTTATATTGAACTTGTACATCATGTTGCAAAATCTAGGGATCAGTACTGAAATTGTTTTAATGGTGTCCAGAGGCTCCTGAAAATAGAAGCTATTATGAGGAATTCCATACAACGCCGGAACATATGGGGCCAGAGGTTCAATTTCAGAGAGTGACCTATTTAAAAATATTCCTTGCAATCAACCCTAGTGTCACAAGAGTTTTATAGCATAACTTCTGAAACAAGTTCCTCCCAACACTTAAGCAAAACTTTCCGCAAATCCAGATCTTTCTTGAAAAAAAGGGCAGTTTCTCATGATATAGATTTTGTCCAGATTGGACCCAAGACATCAAAGGCACTGCACGTGAAATTACTTAAATTAGGTACTGAAGAAATAATGGTTGGTATGGGACATCGCCGTGGCTATTTGCAGTTTGACCCAATTTTTAAAACCAGGTTCACTGAATTAATCTGAGGAGATGAATGTAGGTGCAATGCCAACTTAGATAAGAACCAACAAAATTCAAAGAAAAAAAAAAACAAGCGCCTCAGTTTCGGACCAAAAATCACCCAAGATTGGGCACATTTTTAATCGTAACGTTTTAAGTCGCCAGAGACGAAATGGAACGACAAGAACATTAAAACGAATGACAAAAACCGAATTTGCTTTTTCAATTCAACGCCGATTGCTTCACGAGACGAATTTCAAAGATTTCGGACGAATCGGAATGCTAACAATTTGAATTATACTGAACCTTAAATGAAATCTAGTGGTGGCTTTTTAAAATTCAAATTGAGAATTGAACTTGGCGATGTTCGGGGACGAAATTTAAGTATCGATATAGGGAATTCGTGTGATACAAGTGTTAAAATAGCCGGGAAAACCTATATATATGAATGCATCTTTTACAGGGATGGGTGAAGCTAAAAGGCGATAGATTGCTCAGATAGTAAATTGAATGATTCTTTTTGATCGTAGAACGACTATCTGCGTGATCTTTCAATTTCAATCTAAATTGAATGAGCCAGGCGTTAAATTGAATGAAAACTCGGTGTGATGTTAGCCGGAAAAACCTATATTACAAGCTTCTCACTATGCTTTTAGGGTATTTTTAGGATCTGGAATAATATTACTACTAGACTTGAGCGCCTCAGCCATACAGAGCCCCTCTGGCAAAAAAAAAACAAGAGTTTTTCACTCCCTCCTCTAAAAGGCTCGTTGAACATTTGCAAATACCCGGAAACATATACCTATTCCGATTTAACAAGAAATCATTGCTCTAAATGGAAATAGGACTGGTGTACGAAATACCCTGTGATATGATTCCGCCTGAAATGGTATCAGTAGAAAACAATCATTGAAGGTGTTTTATTAAGAAAATGTGCCCATGGGCACAATTTCGTCTGGCGTTGATAGCAACCGCATCCCATACGTTTTCTATGTTTTCTTAACATCAATTACTTTGCACCCTTCTTAAGATTTTGAGCAATTTTGTTGCTTCAACGACCAAAAAAAGCAACAAAAGCAGATGGTCTGTATCAAAAAAGGTCAACGTTACCAGAAAAGAAACTAAAACGATAAAAAAGTTAAAAAGTAATACAATTTTTATTAACGAAATACAAAGTAAAATTCAGAGAATTTGCGCTCTTTCATACAAAATATCGAACGTTTTTATTGGCTCAAGTGGGTTTTTCACATCCATAAAACGTTACCTTGATGTCTTGTGATTAAAATTTTGAGAAAAATACAGTTGTCAGTTTAAAAATCAACTTTTACAATCCCAAGATTTTTTTAAAATAATTTTTACAAAGTATTTTTTCATACAAAATAAACTTACATGATTTGGATGACTCCTGGCTTGTTCAAACATGTATTAAAGTTGAATACAAAGCTACTTTCATACACAGTGGGATAAGGATATAATGTTGAGCTCACACTTACTTAGTAAAGTTCTCCACAGGGTGTCAAAAAGAAAGTGACGGACTTATTTTTACAAACATGTGTGTTGCTCTATTTCATAAAAATAAATAGAGATAATTTCAGATAAAGTACATGTTAGTGAGTAACTGAGAAAATTTAGTTTGCATACTTTATTCCCAAGTTATGACTATTTCAATGAAAAGATCACTAAATTCAGCTGGCCACCACTGATCATTCACCGTTCTACGAGCTGATGAATACCCATTAAATACAATGAAACATGGACTTTTTCGCACCTCCATGAAAGAACGAAAACTCGCAAAGAAATACATAAACAGTCGCCATCAATATTTCAGATAAAAAAGTGGACTTGTTACTCATATTCAAATCACAAAATCTGACAATAACAATAATGTTTCAGTCTTGACTCAAATGATGAAAATCAGTTTGTTTTTGAATGCCTGTGTGTAATCTGTAATTCTCACTCAGCTCAATAGCTTCCAATGGCATTCCACGGACAACTATAAAAATAGGTTCTTTTAGTAATCATGCATAATTTGTAATAGCATGGATCAATTTCAGTAACTGAACAACTGGATTTGATTTGAGCGCACCATTTTCAAACGTTTTATTAGTTTCTATGGGAATGGTTGGGCGTGACGGCCTAAAGGAAAATATATTGTGTTTCTCAACTTGTACGTTTAACCGAAAACAGACGTTTTAAGCCATAATGTTATATATGGCCATCATATTTTTCTTCATTTCAAGAGTAATTTCGATTAAAAATCAACTTGTGACATATTCATTTATTTTCAATTAATTGTAGATCAATTCGTTTTTAAACAATCGTGATTGTATATATAGTCAGCGGACTGAATACGATCTTAGGGTACATATATGATCGTTCAGTTTTCCTTTTAAAGCAACAACATTTCTCAAAATGTAATGTAAGCCGAGTAAAACGGTTAACCCGTTGAACTTTCAAGGCATTGGGCATGTTACATTTTGAGAGAACAGAAAATCTCGCAATTGTATTGCGTTGCTTTCTTGTACTTCCGAAGTTCCGATTCAAAAGTTGTCGTTTCATTTTGTAAATTGTACCCTCTCGCATAAAATCTCTTAATCAGCACTCCAAACATGATTCTCATTCAGTTGGTTAATGTTGTAGGTACCTTCAATGAAATAACATTTTTAAAAGATGTTTCGGAAGTGGGCCGGTCATCAACTAGTAGACAACTACCCAGAACTACCAAATAAACAGGAAATCCTCCTTTTTAAGGCACATTTCTTGTAAGCTAAATATGGCGTAATAGCCTTTTGTTTTTCAATAAAAAAAATAAAAAAATAAAAAGGCCCTCATCCAGACGATCAACTGGTGTGTTTTATTACTTGGCCTAAATGACAAAAATCAAAGGACGGGCTGGACTGTCGCGTAAAAACTGCAAATCGCAATTGTGATATTGATTTATTTGTTGATTTATTGATTGATTTATTGATTTTTTTTCAGGAATCCGGGTGCAATCTTCAGTCGTCAGCTGAGAGTTGTCCTGAGAATAAGCCCAAAGATCCATGTCCAGCTGATGATATGCAAGGTAAGAATTATGAGCCACATACTAGCCTTCTTGCTCCGAAGGACACAAATTAAGGCCAAACAAAAATAGTCGGTCTCTGGTCAGCGCGCGCGTCGATTTTAACCATGCGCGTCAACCTTTTTTTCCAAAATGTTCCGCGGTAGCTCCAACAGCGCCCTCTATTGCCGCACCTCCTCAAGTTTTTTTTTACCAAAGAGCACCAAAGAATGGAAAATTACACCAAGGCAAATGATTGAGGTTACTAAGGCAAATTATGCAGGACACCAATGTACATGAGGACACCCCAAAAAAGCAAAATATATAGTACCCCACCTTGTCTGTACAATCCAAGCTTGAAAAAAAAAAGCCCCCCCCCCAAAAAAAAAGCCGCGTCGCCGCATCAATTCCGGAACTTTGTCTGACCAGGGACCGAGTATTTTTTTTTTTGCCTAACCAAGTGTTATTATGGGCCAATTATTCACCATCGGAAACTCTCTTGCGTTTAGTGTCCACATGTATTTATTTCATTGCATTAATAATGCGGTGCATCAGTTTCAAACGCCGGAGCCGCAGGCGGGGTCCATTATCGGCGACCAGGCCCCTTACCCGTTTTGACGTTTCAAACTGCTCAACCATTTTCATTTCGATTCATAAAGTCGAAGACATTTTTGGTCAAAACTGAGCAAAAAAATTGAAAAGTTTACAAAATTCCGACGATGTTTTGTCAACCATTTGACGTTTTATTGCTATCCATGTTCGGGGGCATTTTTACGGACTGAGTGTGACTTGGGGGTTGTCGTTTTACACACACACAAAAAAAACCCATCAAAACAACAAACATCCCACGAACCAACCCCATCCCCCCCCCCAAAAAAAAAACCCAATACAAATCGGAATACGTTTGCCAATGAATTTGTCCCCGTGTTCGATATTTTACAAGAATCGCCATTTGGGTTCAACAATAACGGAGCGGGAATCAACGAACGTTTCTCTTTACTTAATATTGGGGGGGGGGGGTCTGGTGAAATATAATGTATATTAATTAAGCCGCTTCTAATATGCAGTAACTACGGGAATACACACAAAGGAAGGCACATGACGACAACACTGCCAATAAATTGACCGTATTTGCGATTCAACACTAACAATCTTTTTGGTTGATTGCTACCGGGCGGGATGCGGTGACAGTTTTCGATTTAACGTTCTATACATGTCAACCGCCTTGCCCCGTTTTTGTTCGACTTCCCATGTATAATGCATTAACAGCGATAACGTGTACAATGGAATAAAACTATTAACTGCCGCCATATGTCTTGTCTGCCCTTACCCAGAAATGTATAGTGTTTTTTTTTTTTAATTTTGCTCCATCGAAGCCAACAAAGGCTGTAATTTATAATGCATGCATAAACGAATACACACAAAGAAAACGTCATTAAGACAGCCAATACGCTGCCAATAACTTTCCCGCTTTGGCTGTATATATATTTAGGTTTTCCAATTTCATCAAAACATCGTTCAATTTAACAAGAGGCCTATTCAAATTCGTTTTAAAACAAATATTTCCTCATGAGCATTCAAACATCAAATTTCAGTTATTTGAGCAGTATTT
This sequence comes from Patiria pectinifera, assembly GCA_029964075.1. NCBI lineage: Eukaryota > Metazoa > Echinodermata > Asteroidea > Valvatida > Asterinidae > Patiria > Patiria pectinifera. The sequence goes on from JASAOE010000411.1 coordinate 16,394, forward strand.
TGATAAATGAGTTCATTCAAATTCAAATAGTCGTTTTGTTCATTTAAATTCGTCGAAGGGCCCAGAAAGAGATTGATCAAAATTCAATTTACTTAGTCGGCAAACATTGTTCACATGTCTGCATTCAAATTCGTTTCTGTGGTATGTGTTTGCTGCTTCATATTTGCCCATGGAGGAATCCACAGCAACATTTTTTTTCATGTTATAACGTACCTAATTTTAATGTTTAATATTTGTAAATACTGAAATGAATAAATAAATTGTTGGGGCTTCAATTTCAATTTTTAGGCACCCAAGATTTTGCTTCTATATGAATAACGTTCGTTTTCGTTTGGTGGCATTCTATACGTATAATGTAACAAGAAACTGATATGATTGAGGAGCTGATGATGTAACGAAATAATAAAATGAAAAAGGCTAAGGAATTTTCTTTTTCATTGTTGATCTTTTCTACTTGGTTCATGTTTGAACGAATCTATGAGGGGCATCTTTATGTTGACATGTTTATTAATCTTTCAACTGCGTTTACTGTTCTGTTTCGTTCTGTTTTTTGAAAGATTTTTTTATTCAGCACTGATTCACCCATCGATCTCTTGACTTGCAAGACATCGGGGCATGTATGTTTGGTAATGGTTGTACCATCGGGAACACCTCTCTTGGGTAATTTCCTAATTTTTTTTTTTCGGGCCACTTCCATCGGACGATCACACCTCCACACCTGTAGGATCAATCATACTCCTCATGGGTGTCGCGAGGGGGGGGGGCCACTTTCCCCCCCCCCCCAAAAAAAACGCAAAAAATATATATATTGCTGTTAATTTGATGGGGGTAGGGCAAATGCTCCCCTGCTCACGCTCGGAAAAATGATAAATTGAGAATATAATGAAAAAGTTCAGGAATTTTGGGGAACAATTTGCTTCCCCCCCCCCGGAAAAAAATCCTGGCGACGCGCATGCTACTTCTGTCTGTCTGAACACTTTAGTTGAGAAAGAGAGGTGTGCATCTACGGATTGAAGACGTTTGATATAATATACGCTATAATTCAGACATAACTGTATAGGATTACGGACATGCTTAAAAGATGCTTGACAGAATTTGAAACAGTGGCGTCGCCCCCTGGAAAACCTAGTGCCCCCCGAGTGCCCCCCCCCCCCCATCTGAGATTTGGGTTGGTAAAAAAATCATTACCTCAAAAATAGCAATTTCTGGAGATATCTTCAGATCGAATTTAGCATCAAATGTGGCACCATTTTGCATCTAGCCCATCCTCCGTATGCGAAAATTTTCTAAAGGAGACCCCTCCCCCAGGACGGCGATCCGTATCCACCTAAGTGCCCTTCCATCAAATGCTGGTGCCCCCCCCCCTGTGCCCCCCCCCCGACTGAAAAGTCTGGTGACGCCACTGATGTGAAATATGTTTACCCATCTTACTGTTGGTTCAGACGAAATTGAATGAACAATACGACATTTTGAGTGAAGCTAAAAGTCGGATAGTGAAATTGAATGATTCTTTTTGATTGTCGAATACCGGTCTGCGAGATCTTTCAATTTCATTCTAAAATGAATGAACATGGCGTTAAATTGAATGAAAACTTGGTGAATTTGGCCATCAGTCAAGCCATGCACCTCTAAAGTGTCTTCAGTACTCATGTACCCTTGTACGAATGCTGTAGATGAAATCAAGTGATTTTTTTTAAACCACATATATTCAATACAATTTCTTTAAAGGAATTCATGAATGTAAATTGGTAATTTTTGTATGCACATTTCTCTATACTAAGTTTTTTTGGATGATGGGTCTTATAGGAACCTAGAAACTCCTCCTAAATGGGTGTTAGGATGCCTGAAAAGATTGAGACACTTTTTTCGACAAATCAATCATTTGAAAGTTAAAAAAAATCAAAAATTAAAAAACAAAAATCGCCAGCCCTCTTATGTTATTTTAGGATTATGCGTGGGATCAAATACCATTCAGCAGAAAGCGCATACCACACAAATGAATTGTAGATATGTGAAAAACTGTTTGCCAGGTCCTTAAATCGAATTCTCTTTCAACCTCTTTCTGAGGCCTTTGACGAATTTGAATGAACGAAAAGACTATTTTCATATGAATGAACCTATTCATCGAAAGACTGCTTAAAAACGAAATCGAACGACTCTTTTTGATGCTCGAATGCCCATTTAAGAAATCATTCATTTTAAAACGAATTTTAATGGGCCACGGGTTAAATTGAGCGATTTTGTTGATGCAATTGGTCGGGAAAACCTATATAATAGAATATTGATACAAAGGAAGTATTGGCGCCAATAACTGCCAAGGGTAAACCAAACACCTGCAGCTGACTGATCGAAAACTATATCGTCGATTGGTAATTTGATACAATCTTGTTTTGTTCACATCCTTCTGTCTATGCCATTTCCCATGTGTTGGTGTCGTGTGAACGTCACCACCTTGGATAGCTTTAACGTACACTTAAAGATGTATTCTCCGTGCTCTTTCAGAGTTTCATCTCGAAAAATTCATTTGGTTTTTGCAATTGATACTTTCCTAGCAATGTAAAAGATGTACACTTTTGAATGAGACATGTACCTAAAAAAACCCAGCGACGTTTATTGAATTATTTCTTCAATAAATTCGAATTATTAGCTGCCAGACAATAAATCGGCTCACGCGGGGGCAGGTTATTTGTGCACAAAATGAAAGTCGTTTTTTTTCAGAGGGTTGCCGACGCCCAAAAAACAAATTTTCCATTAATACAAATTGAAAATTCGTTTTCGGATATTTTTTTGTGTCAGTTAGTTTAGAATTTGTCATTTACCATTACGGCTCTTATATTTGCCTTTTCCCTTCAAATGAAAAAAAATATTGACAGCTCAGTCATGTACACGCACGAAATCAGAAACAACATTCAGCGTCTGTTTGTGATTGCTGTATACCAAACTAAACTTAGTCATGACGTCACAATAATGCCAATAGATGAGGTTTTTTTTCAAAGTTAATTATGTATGGAAGTATGTTGTGAAAAGGGAGGTACTCTCTTTTTCTGTTATACAGACCCAGAGTGGCGACTGGTGTTCAAAGGCGTGGCAGGAACTGGAGTCAAGCTGCGTGACATGTGGACCGCAATGAACTGGACCTCGAGTTATGAGGCCAATGGCCATCGCCGTAATAATTCCCTCTACCAAGCCTGGCACAACGGACAGCTGAATGTCCGACGAGTAAGTACTATGTCATGATGACGAAACGGAAGGCTCGTTGCTTACCAGAGTGACTGTACAACACAAACACAATTATGAAATGCTTTGAAAGATAAAAGTGTAAAAATTAAAGTTTAAAGCCACATTGCGTAATAGTTCAGAGGTGTGGAAAGGTCATTTTTTGTTTAGGGAGGGTAAAAAGTTCGTGTAAAGGGCACCCACACATCCGTGCTGAAATGTAGACAAGTTGTTTTTTTTTCTCCGGACACTTGGCCTCCGTAAAATCAAATAGTTTGGAAGGGGGAGGCACCATCTTCATGGGGTAGTAATCGAACCATACGATCATGCCAAATACATGGCGCTTTTAAGGGCGGCATAATTGCCGACGGTTGCACCAAAATCCAAAATAGAGCACTCTTAACAGGCCGTTGGTAAAAAAGGGCACTTGTTTTAAAGGGAGGCACTTAATATATTGGGGGACCCCCCCCCCCTCCGTCTACGCCCCTGTTAGTTGGTTAATTCCGAATGCAAACTAATAGCGTCAGGTTATTTTCGTCCCCTCTTTTCTGGTAAGGTGAAGCTTTCCCTGTCTAACAGCTCGGGGGTGAGAGCCGAGTTGATCTTCAATGGAACCGGCTCCGACATCAAGAGTTGGTTCACGCAAACCCGCCTGATTTCATCTCCCTGGGATGATCTCAAATCGGCTCCGTTTACTGGAGGTAGTGGGAAGATCTTCAGTATCGACGGTGATGTTGGAGAGTAAGTATAGCATGTTGTTGTATTCGGTAGTTGTTTGTTGCTGTTGCTTTTGTGTTGTTTGTTTTTGTAATTTGCTACTTTGTCCACCTATAATCCGATTGCATAAGCAGGGACTTTTGAAGGGCTTGATTTCAACTCTGGTGTAGTCAATCGTCTGATCAGTTCGATTTACACACAATAATATTGTAATTCATTGATTCATCAGGGGCTTAGGAAATATTTTGATGATTGGAACTGAAGTTCGAAACCTCAGGCGATGACACGACTTCAGAAGTGTTGAATTGATTTAAGTGATTATTGGTTGAATGTGATCAAGCATGACCATTGTAAATCAGCCATTTTAGTCGGGAGTGGCACCCCCCCCCCAAAAAAAAATTTAGAATTAGATTTTTTTCGAACATCTATAGTGGAGAGGTGTGTGGGATCCTTTAAACCCAACCCTCTATAGTAGAGCGGCTGTTTATTTGGTTCTTTCTCTATCTCTCGATTGGCATAAAACAAAGCGATCGGCGGTTTTTTATCAACAACCACTATGGTGAATGTCCGGGGGATAAAGGCTGGCTGGTTGTGACCGAGTCTAACGCGCAAGGAGACTGTCAATGGGAGAGACAGACGGCAGCATATCCCTACCCAATCATACTCTACAGCACAACCAACCAGAAGGTGACGTGGAACGATGTGCGTTCAAACGGTAAGAAAAGGGTACTGCTAGTATGCGTTTTAAATTTAACTTAGGTTTTCCTGGCTATTTAAAAAGTATTTTCATTAAAATTCAGCAACTGGATTATATATTTAATTTCGTCGACGAAAAATTTCACACGTTTTTTTAACAAAACCAATTTAGGCATTTACCATTCAATTTCAAGGTATAGTCACCCTCTTTAGTCACCGGGTCGAGAATATTCGTCAGTACAGATCAAATTCGTCTAAGCTGTTGCCGAATGGCAGCATTCAGTGATAGAATTCGTCTTATATAAATCAATTAGACGAATTTGATTTCTGAATAACACGATTAGGCTTAGACGAGACGAAATACTCCGGGTCGAAAACATTGTGCTCATTGTTTGAATTTGTTTGGACTAAAATTGAAACAAATGACGAAATTAACCATTGGAAGTGCACTTAATCGATGTTGCTGGACGAGTTTAAATATTTTTTAAAATAGCCGGGAAACCTGTGTGGGTTTTTTTATTACATCTTTGACACTACCGGACAACACACCCCACTCCTAACTCCTCTGGCGACGCCCGTTATAGTAAATGGAGGCAGAAGGTGTTTGATAATCAACATAATGTCATGTTGCAGGGCTGGTAAAGCATAGGAACAGTTCCCATTTTTGTCAATATTTATAAGGTAAAGATGTTATGCTTAGCTATCTGTTTTTGTATTCCTATGCAGCTGCAGCAGTTGGAAGGGCAGATAGCCTTACCATCCACATCGATGCTGAGCTGAGTGAGCCTGGATCTACAACTACTGCGTGTCCAGAAGGAGCCTGAGTGATCTTAGCCCCGGCCCTCCAGGCTCTGATAAATTATTTTTGAATTAATTAACGGACATTAAAATGCACCTTTTTACACTTGTGCTATTCACATTGCTCTTGGCCGTAATTCTTTAACCACGCATGCGCGGATCTGAAGACTAGTAGCATAGATTTACTACATAAGTACAACTTATTTCCCGCCATTTAGGCCTACTGATTAAAAAAAAGGATTTCGCTAGTTCGTATTTTAAGACCAGATTGTTTTTCTTGGTGATATGAAGTTCAAGTATTTTAACTGTTTAACAAAAACTGAAGGAATTTTTTTCGGAAATGTCACTTGAAGACAGAATTTCGGAAACGTTTGAAGACAGAACTATTCAGAGCTCATTAATTAATTAATTCTTTGTAATATTTTCAACACTGGGATGAGTGTTACTTTGGCAACAATTCGCTCATAGGCATGGGCGAGATCGTCATATTGAAACAAAAAGGAGATTGTAGAGTAAAGCAGCAAATACCAAATCAAGATACATGCATAGAGCAAATGCTCGTCCCGGCGTCGCTAGAGGGAGGGGTGTGGGCAGTGACTGCCCCCCCCCCCAATTTCTCCCCCCCCCATGTTAGAGTCTTGCGCCACAAAGGCGGGGGGGGTTGGAGAAATTGGGGGGGGGGGGCAGTCAATGGTCCGGCAATAAGCCACTATCTACGGCTGCATAAATGCATGTGTGGCGTGTTTTGTCTACCAAAGTACCAATGTTTATCAAGCTTTCACACGGGCGTCGCCTGGACTTTTTCTTGGGGACGGGGCCAAAGCACATTTTTGCCCAAAAAAATATCCTTCTAGATTCTCTGGCATATTCTCAATATATCATTTTTGCGAGGGTAGGCGGGGGACATTTAACCACCCCAATGACAACCCCGCAGACGCCCATTTTGTTAAATGTGTATAAAATTAATAAATATAAGACTTCACGCCTCTTTTCTTTCTTTGTTTCTTCCTCTTTTTTGGGCTTTTCCGGGGGGGGGGTGAGGAAATGTCACTCCCCAGCCCCCCCCCCCTCCCCTCGTAGCGCCGCCACTGGTCGTGGGGGTGTCACAACCCCCATATTAAATTCAATCAAACACAGAACACCCTGTGAGGTACCTGCAGGTGCAACGCATAAGGTTTATTCTGCAAAATGATCTCATATTTAACATGCCGTCGGGATTATTATTAATATATAACTATAGACCTCCACTGTGAGATCGTACTATATTATTATGAAATCCGGTTTTCGGTCACAACAAAAAGATGCTGCCGTGTACATATTGCATTTGTGTAGTGTGTAGAAAGGATATATTTGTCAAATTCAAACGTGTGATTGATAAATTCATGATTTCCCCTTTAATTAAAGGTGATGTGCAACATTTGCAAATATTCAAAAACGACCTGCCAAAATATTATGAAATAGCCTATACTTGGTTGAATGTAATTGAAATAGTATAAAGCACCTTGAGAAAACGTATGGTGTGCTGTATTTTTCATGAAGAAAAAAAAGAATAAAATGTACGATGGTTGGGGCCGAACTACTGCTGTGAAAATGGCAAACTATACTTTAAATACTACATCCGTTACCGGGCACGAACCACAGGCGCGTGGCCTCCAGGGTTTTGCTTGACCGATGAAAAATGGAATTTTCGTCCCGTTAAACCCATTTTCACCGCCCCGATTTTGCTTCTTTTGGCGTCCCGATTTTGCTCTTAAAATCTCCAACCCGTTGCAATCTCCCCCCCCCCCCCCCCCTCCCCGGCCACGCAACTGACAAACCAGCCAATGACCTCGTATCGTACACTCGGTTACGCACCCAATTATGTAATTTTTTCCAACGACACAGCCGGCACTTATGAATATCCTGTGTTAAATTTAGCAGGTTGCACTTTGACGGTTGAAAAGTAACAGCGTTTTTTCTCTTTTTTTTCTGGCATCAGCGATACCTGCTATAAATTGCGGGCCCCGAATTCAGTTCATATCCTAAAATTCCGACAAATGCAAATGTTGTACATCACCTTATCAGTTCGTCCAATAGCGGCTTATTATTTCATCGTATTATATGTAAATATATTTGTGTAATTGACGTTATAGTAGAGGGTGAGTCAAAAAGTAAGTGGCAAAATAAGAAGAAAAAATGTTTTTAAAAAAAATTGTGGCTCGCTCCATTTCATAAAAATAACATGGGGATAAAGTGCATGTTATTGACTAGTAAATATGAACATTTCACGTAATTTGCATACTTTATTCACAGTTATGTCTATTTTAATAAAAAGATGGCAAAATTCAGCTGTCCACCACTTATCATTTTACCGTTCTACGAACTGATGAATACCCATTAAATACAATAAAACATGGACGTTTTCCAACCTTCATGACAGTGAACGAAAACTTGCAAAGAAAAGCAGACAAAAATCGCCATCAATATTTCAGAAATAAAAGGTTGGCTTGTTCCTCATATTCAAAACACACATTTTAAAAGCAAAAATAATGTTTCAGTCTTGACTCAAATGATTAAAACCTCATCTGTATTGATAACTGCCTGTGTTCAATTTGCAATTCTCACTCCGCTCAAAAGCTTCCAATGACATTCCATGGACAGCTTTTAACAAAAAAAATAATAGGTCATAAAAGTAAAACATGAATAACTACTGATAGCATGGATCAATTTCAGCATTTTTTTTGGCAGATGAGTGAAAGAACATGCCCTTTTAAGACATACTTCATTGGTGTATCAAATTTGATCGCTTTTTAAGAAGAAACACACAATCATAAATCTATGTCACGTTCTTTTTCACTCACCCTGTAGTTGTGTACAAAATCGTTTTCAATTTTAAGATATTATAAATTGACAAAAATACTTTAATTGAGGTCGTTATTTGTTGTTCATGATGCATTCAATCCGAGTGTATAGGCCTATACAAATGTATAGAACATGCGTCGTCGGAACTGTCTTAACTTCTTGCCAATTTTGGAATACAATACAATACACTACATTATTTTATTTCATCACAATTAAAAGACTTTAAAAGTGAAATACCCATTAACAGAGCAAACTGGATTCCTTTAATTCAGCCTTTGTTTTGTTATTTTCAAGCTATTCAATTGCTTCAGTGGAAATTCACATATCATGAACAAAACC
>JASAOE010000412.1:0-50000 GCA_029964075.1 Patiria pectinifera
GCTGGGGACCCGTTAAAGTCCCAAGAATGTGTCTTAATAAGTATAAAATCTCAAAATATGTAGTTCTTGCACAGACACTAAGATAACTGATTATTTGGTCAGTTAAAGGGAATGTACAACATTTGCTTTTGCTGCAATTTTCAGAAATAAATAGATTTGGAGGATTAGTAGGCTATAGCAAATATTGTTAAACTGACTTCTTTCACGTTCTGGGCTTGTAGATGCTGGAAAAACTAAGAAAACCAATCATGTTCTTGTAGTCTGGTTCCCTAACCCCACCTAAGATGAAACTGAGCAATGTATAGACTTTTGGGAATTGTAAGGGCAGAGAGAATCAGTCTAGCAGGCTTGTATCCCTTCACAGGTGTGTAAGCAATTGCAAAGTAAGTGCGGAATAAGTAAATATGAAAAATTAGAAGCAGTTTTTGAGAAAAAAAACAGATTTCTCCAACGCTGGTCAGCCGGCCAGTGTTGGAAAAATAGAAGTTTTCTTGAAAATGTCAGCACACCAGGAGCCACGATTTTACAGGGTGTTTTAGACTGCCTTTTCCCAACAATCCAGTAAGGTATTTCATGATAATTTGTTCATTTCGTTTTTTGATGTTTGCAAATGTTGTATCTTCCCTTTAAGGTAAAATAAAGGATTACGAGCTGGTGACAAAAAGTTGAGGTGATTTGCTGTAATTTTGAAAGTTAACGGCGATGTGATGTGATGTGAACAGCCTAGTGCTGACTCGATGCGGGGCATTCTGCTCTCCTTGGGGGTCGGCTCCGTGATTCTGTGCGGCGATGCGACGTGCCTGATGCCGAGCGATTTTCAGGATGCATGCGTAAAGCACCAGGATGATCCCGAGAGAGGTTCCTATTGTACAAATGTGCATATAACTGCAAAAGTCACACCAATATTTGTAGAGATGCGTGCTTTGTGCTTCATTCGTGATAGTCAAAGCAGCCTGTAGGATGAGAGCTGCTGCCCATACCAGGGCAACTATGACCTTTGACATCCACGGGGTCATGAGACTTGGGTAGTGAAAGGAGACGATAGCGATGTAGTGGTCAATCGTCATAAGCAGTAGGGACAGAATGCTTGTTATGTTAAAAAAAAAAGGGCCCTCATAGGCGACCATAATGCAAAGGAAGTCTCCCAGTTCTGGTGTTACCACAGATACTATTCGATCAGTATGGGAATCCCCCAGAAGATCCCAGCACAGAGATCAGAAATGGTCAGAGATGGTGTAAATGTTTTGGTGGTATCTTGAATGCTGCTGGTGCATCGCAGAATGACAAGACTCAGCGAGTTGAGAACACCCAACAGAATGGTTGTCGTTGTCAGAGCCAATATAAAATACACGAATATAGCAACAAGATCACCGGAAACAGTTGAGGTGCTTATAGTGAGTTAGCTACAAGTTTGAAAGTTAACGGCGATGTGATGTTACCAAGCTGCGCATTGCTTCCCGTAGCTCCCTGTTCCGCCAGTAGTAAATGAGGACATTCAGCCAGCCGTTGGTCAAGAATAGGATTTCTGAGATATAAATGATGACACATGGATACTGTGCCTCTAGCTGCATGAGGGTGACATGCACAATCTGGGGAGCCCAGCAAATGAACGCTGATCCAGCCACAATGATCACTGTCGTAGCAGACCTGGTGCAGACTCGTTGCAGGGCATTCTGCTCTCCTTGAGGGTTGGCAACTTGATTCTGTGCGGCGATGCGACGTGCCTGATGCCGGGCAATTTTCAAGATGCGTGCGTAAAACACCAAGATGATCCCAAGAGAGATTACGACTATACAGAGGAGCAAATACTTGCAGATGTCACAAAAAGATTCGCAGGGGCTTGAGATTTGTTCTGCAGTTGTGAAATACAAAGCAACCTGTAGGACAAGAGCTGCTGCCCATACCAGGGCAACTATGACCTTTGACCTCCGAGGGGTCATGAGACTCGGGTAGTGCAGCGAATGGACGATAGCGATGTAGCGATCAATCGTCATAAGCAGTAGGGACAGAATGCTGATCGTGAAAAGTAAAGGGGCCACCAGGTCAATCATCACGCAAAGGAAGTCTCCCAGTTCTGTTGTTCCCACAGATGCGTATTCAATCAGTTTGGAAATCCCCCAGAAGATCCCAGTACAGAGATCAGAAATGGTCAGAGATGTCATAAATGTCTTGGTGGTATCTTGAATGCTGCTGGTGCGTCGTAGAGCGACAAGACACAGTGGGTTAAGAATTACCACCAGAATGGTTGTCAGAGCCATTATTACATAGGTGAATATTGCAACAGGCTCACCAGTAACAGCTCCGTAACAAGTAGTGATGTTATCCTCAAAAGAATATTGCCAGCTTGAGATTACGCTCATGTCTGTCATATCTGATGAGGCCATGTTCACAGAAGCTTGAATGTAACAGCACCAATTCCTCCTGCATTACTGTTGCAAAATAATGCTCGTCCTCACACACTCTCAGTATTATTCACTTCATATTAAAGTTGATCATCAAAAATGTCTGTAGGCATTGTGTCTGACCTCAATCACTCTTGTTCTTTATTACCCATTCCTTTGTCAACTGCAGGCAGCAAGATTTAGGGTCATAATTATCTGAAGCTTTGCTAACCTCTATAAAGGCGAAATCAAAAACAATCTTTTTCCATTATCCTTGGCTCCTCATTTACGTGTGCGTGTGGTCCATTAAGTTGGATAACCTTTAGGGGTAGTTGAATGGGCATGTTGATTACGGATATGAATTGATTGAGGTCAGGTTTATATTCTTCCGCCCATTACTTGTCCAACAGCCACACTGGCTGAAGATCTCTCTATAATTACAAATTGATTGTGTGTAACGATTGTGCTTAACTATGACCACACTTAACTGACTCAAGGTAGTATGTCATTATTCCCCCTAGTCATCAGGCTCATAATTAATACCTACATGTATGGGCTTTGTGCACAGGTACCTCCTCAACGGTTAAAAATGGAAAGTTGGGGGAGAACGACGGGAGAGACCATGGGCGTCGCCTGGAGTTTTTTTTTTGGGGGGGGGGGGGCAAAGCACATCTTTTCACCAAAATCCTTGTACTTTCTCCAGCATGTTCTCAATTTATCATTTTCATTTTTTTGAGGGTGGACGGGGAAATTTACCCGTCCAACAGCCACATTGGCTGAAGATTTCTCTATAATGACAAATTGGCTCTGTGCTCTTTGTCACTTAATATTTTTCAACAAACAAGTGAATCTGGCAATAAACCTCAACATGTCTATCGATCTCAATTACTGTGTTTGTCAAAATATGCGATGTGATGCGATGTGAGGGTGCAGCCTAGCCTACACCAACTCGGGACTTGATCGCGGCCCTCCACTCATTCCTATGTCAAAATATATTGAAGGCAAAGATTTCATGTTGATAAGATGACAGTGCCCGTTTTCATTTTAGATTTCACATGAATTGTAAGACTAGTGTGAGCTTCTCAATGTATTTCAGGTACCATAAACAATCTTGAGTGAGACGTAAGATAACTGCACTGAAAACACAGTGATATCACTAAATCATTCCAGCATGGAGATGAATCTTAATTAAAAGGGACTTAAAAGTGGCTGAATATATATTTTTTTAATTACTGTTGAGGTGAAAATATTTTTCTATCACATACATGTACTTAACTCACATGCAGGCATGTTTATATGTACTCTGTGCACAACTACCCCCTCAGTGGTTGCGTAAAGAGAGTTGGGTGGGGCTGTTAAACTTGCACGTAATGCAGACGGCGCCTGACACTCACGCAAAGGTCTTAGACCCCACAGGTTTGTGCACTTTCAGAGCAAGATTAATTGTGAATGCTTCATATATGCGTGGTATGCCTCTTCAACTGAAGCTCTAAAAAAATCTACTGTTCATGCACAGAGTTTGTACAGGGAAAAGCAACTCGAATCAAGCCTCAATTAGAACTGAATGTGCAGAAAACGGTTGCTGCAGTGTTTGCCTTTTCCCCAATTTTCTCATACCAACAACTAAGTCCTGTAAAACATTTTTTGGCAACATTGCTTGAGGCGATTTAAATGATGTGTCTGAATACACGTAACAGAGTTTAAAGTTCAGATTTCACAGGAAGGGGCAGATAAAAAAGGGCGTGCACATTTTGGACCCTAAGTTAATAGAATACGCATAATTACTGTTCAAGAGGTGTGGCGACCACGCCTGAAGTTGAATACACACCCAAAGCTTCCTCGGGACATCAGAAAGTCCCAATAAATTGGTTTAGTACAAATTTACGTAAAAACAGAAATCTTCCCAAAACTGTGGTTCCTACATAGACACTGAGATAGCTGATTCTTTGGTCAGTTGAGGCCAATTTAAGGATTACTAGCTGGTGACAAACAGTTGAGGTTTTTATCATGATGTTGCTACAAGTTTGAAAGTTAACAGTTTGGGAATCCCCAGAAGATCCCAGTACAGAGATCAGAAACAGTCAGAGATGCCATAAATGTCTTGGTGGTATCTTGAATGCCATTGGTGCGTCGTAGACTGACAAGACACAGCGGGTTGAGAACCACCACCAGAATGGTTGTCAGAGCCATTATTACATAGGTGAATATTGCAACAGGCTCACCAGTAACAGTTCCGTAACAAGCAGTGAAGTTGTCCTCAAAAGAATTTCCCCATGTACTAACACTCATGTCTGAAATATCCGTTGAGGCCATGTTCACAGAAATACAATCGATAGTTGTATGTTCGGTTCCTCTTGGAGCTTGAATGTGACAACACCAATTCCTCCTGATCACTGTTGCAAAATGATGCTCATCCTCGCACACTCTCAGTATTATTCACTTCATATTTAAGTTGACCACCAAAAATGTCTGTAGGCATTGTGTCCGACCTCAATCACTCTCTTGTTATGGATGCTGGCAGCGAGTATTATTGTCATAATTATCCAAAGCTTTGCTAACCATTAAGAGAAACAGAAACAGAGCAACGTTTTCCATTATCCTGGCTCACTTAGCTTGATAATAACTGAATGGGCATGGTGATTGAAGATATTAATTGATTGAGGACGGGTTATTTTTCCCTCCCATTATCGGTAGTTGTCCAACAGCCACACAGGCGTAAGATTTCTCTATAATGACAACTTGGCTTTGTGCCCATTGTTGTCACTTAGTGTAAATATTGTGTGTAATTATGAGCACTCTTTAATGGCCATTGTCACTTACCATTAGGGTAAAGATTGTGTGTAAATGACTCTTTAATTGATGATATTGGCACTCAAGGCAGTACAGTAGGTCATCATTACCCATACCCATCGGCACATAATCAATGCAGTACATTTGCTCATCTATGGCAATGTTATCAAAGAGGACACGAGGCTGGCCCTCTGGGACCAGCAAAAAGTGAAGACTCTGGCAGAAAATTCGTCCACTGACCATGCCCTTTATATAGTATCACTTCTGCTAGAATTCTTTTCTTCTTCTTTTTAAAGGAAAGACAAAGTACATTTTTGTCTTTTAAATGAAAAGCAAAATTGCATAGATTGTGAAAAGGATGACTATAATAAAGACATTAAGTTTCAGGTAGTGGCTTTTTAACAACATTTTATAACACCTACTGTCTACTCAAATAGTTTGAATTATGAATCACAAGCACTTCATTATAGAGTTCTTTATCAACAATTGAATCTGACGATAAACCTTGGTATGCCTATCAATCTCAATTGGAGTGACTGGCGTGTCTGTCAAAATGAATTAAAGGCAAACACATTCATGTATATACTGAGACATAGACACCGAGATTATTGACCCATTATCGGTCAGATGATAAGTCACTGTATTTTCACATAATCCTCAACAAAGATGTTTAGTGAGTTAAACTTAGTACAGTTTACAAGCTGGTGCCAAAAAAGTTGAGGTGCTCATCGTGACTTTGCTATCAAGTTAACGGCGATGTGATGTTACCAAGCTGCGCATTGCTTCCCGTAGCTCCCTGTTCCGCCAGTAGTAAATGAGGACATTCAGCCAGCCGTTGGTCAAGAATAGGATTTCTGTGATGTAAGTGATGGCACACGGATATTGTTCCACTTCCTGTACGAGGGTGGCATATGTATACAATCTGGGGAGCCCAGCAAATGAACGCTGATCCAGCCACAATGATCACTGTCGTAGCAGACCTAGTGCTGACTCGATGCGGGGCATTCTGCTCTCCTTGATGGTTGGCAATGTGATTCTGTGCAGCAATGCGACGTGCCTGATGCCTTGCGATTTTCAGGATGCGTGCGTAAAGCACCAGGATGATCCCGAGAGAGGTTCCTACTGTACAAATGTGCATATAACTGCAAAAGTCACACCAATATTCGCAGAGGTGCGTACTTTGTGCTTCAATCGTGATAGTAAAAGCAGCCTGTAGGATGAGAGCTGCTGCCCATACCAGGGCAACTATGACCTTTGACCTCCGAGGGGTCATGAGACTTGGGTAGTGCAGTGAATGGGCGATAGCGATGTAGCGGTCAATTGTCATAAGAAGTAGGGACAATATGCTTGTTGTATTAAATAAATAGCCCACATGGTAAACCGTGATGCAAATGAAACCTTCAAGTGCTGCCCGTGTTACCACAGATGCGTATTCGATCAGTTTGGGAATTCCCAAGAAGATCCCAGTGCAGAGATCAGAAACGGTCAGAGATGTCATAAATGTCTTGGTGGTATCTTGAATGCCGCTGGTGCGTCGTAGAGCGACAAGACACAGCGGGTTGAGAACCACCACCAGAATGGTTGTCAGAGCCATTATTACATAGGTGAATATTGCAACAGGCTCACCAGTAACAGCTCCGTAACAAACAGTGAACTCCTCAGAAGAATTTCCCCATGTTACACTCATGTCTGTCTCATCTGCCCAGGCCATTTTTACGGAAAGACAATAGATTATCTATGGTTCATATTGGAGCTTGATGTGCCAACATCAGTTTCTCCAGTAGTACTGTAGCAAAATGATACCAGTCCTCCCGCACCGTCAAGTATACACTTTGTTGTCAGCAGGCAAAGTGTCCAACTTCAATCACTGTGCTGTTGTGGACATAACGTACCCATTACCATGACAACTGGCAGCTGGTTTGGGATCAGAATTGAGTATAGGTACACATAATTGGGCCGATGATGAAGTCTGAAGCTTTATTAACCAATTAGAGAACCCAAAGCCGTCAGAAACAGAGCAATTTGGTTCACCTTGGCCTCTCATTCAGGTATAAGTTCATTTCCTATCACCCATTGTTTGTCCAATTAGCCACATTATCAGAAGACCTCAGCTATATTGATAAATTGGCTATGATCTATGTCACTTTTCATTATAGTAAATGATTGCGTGAAATCATGAAGCACACTTAACTGACACTGCACTCAAATTGGTATGTCGTTATTACCCCTGCACATCAGTGGCTGGAGCTGCTAAGCACAAAAGTTTGCTTAGCACAAAAAAGTCTGGCTTATAAAAGCAGGTTACCAGCCAACAGTGTTGTAGTACTCGTACTCGATACTCGTACTCGAGTACTACTCAAGTACTTTTTTTGGAGTACTCGCACTCGTACTCGTACTAGACTGTCAAAATACTCATACTCGAAATGACTGTACTCGTACTCGGGCAGCAAAGTACTAGTACTCGACATGTCGAAATTGTACTCGATCATTAAAGGGAATATACAACATTTGCAAACATCGAAAAATAAAACTACCAAGTTTTTACGAAATACCTTACTAGGATGTTGGTTAATGAGTACTCGACAACAACACTGCTAGCCAAAGCTCCATGCGATTTTCATGCTAAGCAAACAACAGCTGAATATTAATCACAAGCAATATACATCACATGGAGTTTTGGCTGGTAACCTGCTTATATAAGCCAGACTGTTTTGTGCTAAGTAAATTTTATTGCTTAGCAGCTCGGTGAAATTGGCCCCAGCTTATAATCAATACTGTCATATATATCTCAATGTCAAGATGACAGTACATTTGCCCATATATGGCAATGCTGTCAAAGAGGACATGAGGCTGGCCCTCTAGGACCAGCAAAAATGAGGACTTTGTCAGAGCCAATACTTTTTTCTTCTGAAGGACTTTTCCTTCCAATGACCATGCCCCTTATACACGTATCACTTCTGATAGAATTATTCCCCCAAAGAAAAGGAAAAACAAGGTTTAGTTTTTGTCTTTGAAATGAAAATCAAAATTGCACAGGTTGTGAAAAGGATGACTACAACAAAGACACGAAGTTTCAGGTACATGTACATGTAGTAGTTTTGTAATATTTTTTAACAACTACTCTCTACTCAAATAATTTGAATTATGAATCACAAGAATTTTGTTATACAAGGTTAATAAAACAACAGGAAACCCAAATGGGAAAACCAATTTGTCAATGAAGTTGTGCATAGCACTATCAAAATCTAGGACACGAAAGCCAGTAACTTAAGCTTTCTTTTAGTACAAGAATCATTCATTTCACTCATGTACTGTTCAAGTTGCAGAATTTTCAAGACAACCACCGTCTTAAAGTTCTGGCCACGAATCACAAAAATAGAGGTGTGTTCTTGCAGTAAAACGAAACAATTCACTTACATCCAGATGTGAATTGTTGTCATTTTGATGAAAGAGTACTAGATTTTGAAGGTCTATACATGCAGATCTTTATTAATTTAACATTTGTTTATAGCGCAGTTTACTTTAATTACATTTTTTTGTGACATATTTATCGAATTCGTTATTTTGCTATGTACCAGATATCTTTTATTTATTGATGTATTTCTCTAAAGGAGTATGAAATAAATGTTTCTTGAATTGAATTTCTTGAATTGAATTGAAGAAATGTGTCCTGCCATTTTTAAATTTTTTTTGTGGCTCACCCTGTAGAGTTCTGTAACAAACAAGTGAATCTGGCAATAACCACCCGGCATGCCTATCAATCTAAATTTGAGTGCCTGCTTTCAGTGTCTGTCAAAGTAAATTAAAGGTAAAAGTTTTCATATTGATAATTTATGGATAACAAGCTTTTGAGAAAAGTTGATAATGACTTTCTGTAAGTTTGAAAGTTAACGGCGATGTGATGTTACCAAGCTGCGCATTGCTTCCCGTAGCTCCCTGTTCCGCCAGTAGTAAATGACGACATTCAGCCAGCCGTTGGTCAAGAATAAGATTTCTGAGATATAAATGATGACACACGGATATTGTTCCACTTTCTGCATGAGGGTGACATGTACAATCTGGGGAGCCCAGCAAATAAACACCGATCCAGCCACGATGATCACTGTCGTAGCAGACCTGGTGCAGACTCGTTGCGGGGCGGCATTCTGCTCTCCTTGAGGGTTGGCAACTTGATTCTGTGCGGCGATGCGACGTGCCTGACCCTGGGCAATTTTCAAAATGCGCACGTAAAACACCACGATGATCCCAATACAGATTACGACAACACAGATGAGCATATAATTGCAAATGTTACAATCAGATTCGCAGAGTTTTGAACTTTTTTCTGCAGTTGTGAAATACAAAGCAACCTGTAGGACAAGAGCTGCTGTCCATACCAGGGCAACTACGACCTTTGACCTCCGAGGGGTCATGAGACTCGGGTAGTGCAGCGAATGGACGATAGCGATGTAGCGGTCAATCGTCATAAGCAGTAGGGACAGAATGCTGATGGTGAAAAGTAGAGGGGCCACCAGGTCAATCATCACGCAAAGGAAGTCTGCCAGTTCTGGTGTTCCCACAGATGCGTATTCGATCAGTTTGGAAATCCCCCAGAAGATCCCAGTACAGAGATCAGAAATGGTCAGAGATGCCATAAATGTCTTGGTGGTATCTTGAATGCTGCTGGTGCGTCGTAGAGCGACAAGACACAGCGGGTTGAGAACCACCACCAGAATGGTTGTCAGAGCCATTATTACATACATGAATATAGCGGCAGGCTCACCGGTAACAGTTCCGTAACAAGCAGTGAATTTGTCCTCAAAAGAATTTCCCCATGTACTAACACTCATGTCTGTAATATCCGTTGAGGCCATGTTCACAGAAATACAATCGATAGTTGTATGTTCGGTTCCTCTTGGAGCTTGAATGTGACAACACCAATTCCTCCTGATCACTGTTGTAAAATGATGCTCGTCCTCGCACACTCTCAGTATTATTCACTTCATATTTAAGTTGACCACCAACAATGTCTGTAGGCATTGTGTCTGACCTCAATCACTCTTGTTATGGATGCTGGCAGCGAGTATTAGGGTAATAATTATCTAAAGCTTTGCTAACCATTAAGAGAAACAGAAACAGAGCAACGTTTTCCATTATCCTGGCTCACTTAGCTTGATAATAACTGAATGGGCATGGTGATTGAAGATATTAATTGATTGAGGACGGGTTATTTTTCCCTCCCATTATCGGTAGTTGTCCAACGGCCACACAGGCGGAAGATTTCTCTATAATGACAATTTGGCTGGGTGCCCATTGTTGTCACTTAGTGTAAATATTGTGTGTAATTATGAGCACTCTTTAATGCCCATTGTCACTTACCATTAGGGTAAAGATTGTGTGTAAATGACTCTTTAATTGATGATATTGGCACTCAAGGCAGTATGATAGGTCATCATTACCCATACCCAGCGGGCACATAATCATTACCTATATCAACACAGTACTTTTGCTCATCTATGGCAATGTTATCAAAGAGGACATGAAGCTGGCCCTCTGGGACCAGCAAAAAGTGAAGACTCTGGCAGAAAATTCTTCCACTGACCACGCCCCTTATATAGTATCACTTCTGCTAGAATTCTTTCTTCTTCTTTTTAAAGGAAAGACAAAGTACATTTTTGTCTTTTAAATGAAAAGCAAAACTGCACAGATTGTGAAAAGGATGACTATAATAAAGACATAAAGCTTCAGGTAGTAGCTTTTTAACACCTACTGTCTACTCAAATAGTTTTGAATTATGAATCACAAGAACTTCATTATAGAGTTCTTTATCAACAATTGAATCTGACGATAAACCTTGGTATGCCTATCAATCTCAATTGGAGTGCCTGCTTACGTGTCTGTCAAAATGAATTAAAGGCAAACACATTCATGTATATACTGAGACAAAGACACCTAGATTATTGACCCATTATCGGTCAGATGATAAGTCACTGTATTTTCACATAATCCACAACAAAGATGTTTAGTGAGTTTACAAGCTGGTGCCAAAAAAGTTGAGGTGCTCATCGTGACTTTGCTATCAAGTTAACGATGATGTGATGTTACCAAGCTGCGCATTGCTTCCCGTAGCTCCCTGTTCCGCCAGTGACGGAAATGACGACATTCAGCCAGCCGTTGGTCAAGAATAAGATTTCTGTGATGTAAAAGATGGCACATGGATATTGTTCCACTTCGTGGTCGAGGGTGACATTAACAATCTGGGGAGCCCAGCAAATGAACGCTGATCCAGCCACAATGATCACTGTCGTAGCAGACCTGGTGCTGACTCGATGCGGGGCATTCTGCTCTCCTTGATGGTTGGCAACGTGATTCTGTGCGGCGATGCGACGTGCCTGACAACGGGGTAAAGCACCAGAACGATCCCAACTGAAGTTCCTACTGTACAGATGTGAATGTAATCGCAGAAGTCACACCAATATTCGCAGAGGTGTGAACCCTGTGCTTCAATAGTGATTGTGAAAGCAGCATGTAGGATGAGAGCTGCTTGCTGCCCATACCTGGGCAACTATGACCTTTCACCTCCAAGGGGTCATGAGACTATAGCGATGTAGTGGTCAACTGTCATAAGAAGTAGGGACAATATACTTGTTGTGTTAAATATATAGGCCACTCGGAAAACCGTCAAGCAAATGAAATCTTCCAGTGCTGATGGTATTCTCACGGATGTGTGTTCGATGAGTTTGGGAATCCCCAACAAATCCCAGCGCAGAGATCAGAAATGGTCAGAGACACCAAAAATGTCTCGGTGGTATCTTGAATGCTGCTGGTGCGTTGCAGAACGACAAGACACAGCGGGTTGAGAACGACCACCAGAATGATTGTCAGAGCCAATATTAATTACATACATGAATATTGCGACAGGCTCACCGGTAGCTCCGTCACAAAAAGTGAACTCCTCAGAAAAATTTCCCCATGATACATTGAAGTCTGTCACTTCTGCCCAGGCCATGTTTACAGAAATACATCAGGTTCACGTTGGAGCTTAATGTGACAAGTTTCTCCAGTAGCACTGTAGCAAAATGATACCGGTCCTCCTGCACTGATGTCAAGTATTCACTTTGTTGTCAGCAGGCAAAGTGTCCAACTTCAATCACTGTGCTGTTGTGGACATGAAGGTACCTGTTACCAGTTCAACTGGCAGCAGGTTTTGGGATCAGATTTGAGTATATGTACACATAAATTGAGCTAGGGATGAAGTCTGAAGCTATTTGTGAATCCATTAGAGAGTCCAAAACCATCAGAGATGGAGCAACTAATTTGGTTCACCTCGGCCACTCACATACGTGTGGTTCATTTTCTATCACCCATTACATGTCCAATTATCCTCATAAGAGGACCTTGCTATATTGACAAATCGGCTATGTGCTCTTTGTCACCTTTCATTATTGTAAACGATTGTTGGAAATCATGAAGCACACTTCAACTGACTCAAAGTAGTGCGTCATTATTACCCATACCCATCAGGTACGTAATCAATACCTATCCGCTCCGTTCACAAGTACCCCCTCACCGGCAAAGAAAGTACAGTTTGGGGTGACTGACTGACGCCATCTTGCCTGACTGCAATATTGCCACGACATGCGGCCCTACCACTGCGTGTACATAGTACAAATCCCTTGGTGAAATCACTAGCTAGTTAATTTACTGATTTCAAGCTGATGACAAAAAGTTGAGGAGCTCATCGGCACTTTGCTGTAAGTTTGAAAGTTAACGGTGATGTGATGTTACCAAGCTGCGCATTGCTTCCCGTAGCTCCCTGTTCCGCCAGTAGTAAATGACGACATTCAGCCAGCCGTTGGTCAAGAATAAGATTTCTGTGATGTAAAAGATGGCACATGGATATTGTTCCACTTGGCGGTCGAGGGTGACATTAACAATCTGGGGAGCCCAGCACAGGACCGCCGA
The DNA here is from genome assembly GCA_029964075.1 of Patiria pectinifera. Taxonomy (NCBI): domain Eukaryota; kingdom Metazoa; phylum Echinodermata; class Asteroidea; order Valvatida; family Asterinidae; genus Patiria; species Patiria pectinifera. Next base: position 13,116 of record JASAOE010000412.1, read on the forward strand.
TCCTGCCACGATGATCACTGTTGTGGCAGACCTAGTGCTGACTCGATGCGGGGCATTCTGCTCTCCTTGAGGGTTAGCTATGTGATTATGTGCGGCAATGCGACGTGCCTGATGCCGGGCGATTTTCAGGATGCGCACGTAAAGCACCAGGATGATCCCAAGAGTGATTACGACTATACAGAGGTACGTATAGTCGCAAATCGTGCAATCAAATTTGCAGAAGAGTGAAGTTTGAGCTTCAGCTGTGATAGACGAAGCAACCGGTTCGACAAGAGCTGCTACCCATACCAGGGCAACTATGACCTTTGACCTCCACAGGGTCATGAGCCTGGGGTAGTGCAGCGAATGGACGATAGCGATGTAGCGGTCAATTGTCATTAGAAGTAGGGATAGAATGCTGGTTGTGAAAAATAATGGGGCCACAAGGCTATCCATCACGCAAATGAAATCTTCCAGTGCTTGTGTTCCCACAGATGCGTATTTGATCAGTTTGGGAATCCCCCAGAAGATCCCAGCACAGAGATCAGAAACGGTGAGGGACGCCATAAATGTCTTTGTGGTGTCTTGAATGCCTCTGGTGCGTCGCAGAACAACAAGACACAGCGGGTTAAGAATTACCACCAGAATGGTTGTCAGAGCCAATATTACATACATGAATATAGCGACAGGCTCACCGGTAACAGCTCCGTCACAAACAGTGACCTCCTCAGAAGAATTTTGCCAGCTTACACTCATATCTGTCATATCTGATGAGGCCATGTTCACAGAAATACAATTGATAGTTGTATGTTCGGTTCCTCTTGGAGCTTGAATGTGACAGCACCAATTCCTCCTGATCACTGTTGTAAAATGATGCTCGTCCTCACACACTCTCAGTATTATTCACTTCATATTAAAGTTGACCATCAAAACGCCTGTAGGCATTGTGTCTGACCTCAATCACTCTGTTGTTATGGACACTACATTACCCATACCTATGTCAACTGGCAACAGGTATTAGGGTCATAATTATCTGAACTTTGCTAATCATTTCAAAAGGCAAAAATCCTATAAGAAACAGAGCACCTAATTAATTCCTGTTGTGGACATAAAGGTACCTGTTACCAGTTCAACTGGCAGCAGGTTTTGGGATCAGATTTTAGTATATGTACACATAAATTGAGCTAGGGATGAAGTCTGAAGCTATTTGTGAATCCATTAGAGAGTCCAAAACCATCAGAGATGGAGCAACTAATTTGGTTCACCTCGGCCACTCACATACGTGTGGTTCATTTTCTACCTCCCATTACATGTCCAATTATCCACATAAGAGGACCTTGCTATATTGACAAATCGGCTATGTGCTCTTTGTCACCTTTCATTATTGTAAACGATTGTTGGAAATCATGAAGCACACTTCAACTGACTCAAAGTAGTGCGTCATTATTACCCATACCCATCAGGTACGTAATCAATACCTATCCGTTCCGTTCACAAGTACCCCCTCACCGGCAAAGAAAGTACAGTTGGGGGTGACTGACCGACGCCATCTTCCCTGACTGCAATATTGCCGCGACACGCGACAGTACCACTGCGTGTACATAGTACAAATCCCTTGGTAAAATCACTAGCTAGTTAGTTTACTGATTTCAAGCTGATGACAAAAAGTTGCGGAGCTCATCGGGACTTTGCTGTAAGTTTGAAAGTTAACGGTGATGTGATGTTACCAAGCTGCGCATTGCTTCCCGTAGCTCCCTGTTGCGCCAGTAGTAAATGACGACATTCAGCCAGCCGTTGGTCAAGAATAAGATTTCTGTGATGTAAAAGATGGCACATGGATATTGTTCCACTTGGCGGTCGAGGGTGACATTAACAATCTGGGGAGCCCAGCACAGGACCGCCGATCCTGCCACGATGATCACTGTTGTGGCAGACCTAGTGCTGACTCGATGCGGGGCATTCTGCTCTCCTTGAGGGTTAGCTATGTGATTATGTGCGGCAATGCGACGTGCCTGATGCCGGGCGATTTTCAGGATGCGCACGTAAAGCACCAGGATGATCCCAAGAGTGATTACGACTATACAGAGGTACGTATAGTCGCAAATCGTGCAATCAAATTTGCAGAAGAGTGAAGTTTGAGCTTCAGCTGTGATAGATGAAGCAACCGGTTCGACAAGAGCTGCTACCCATACCAGGGCAACTATGACCTTTGACCTCCACAGGGTCATGAGCCTGGGGTAGTGCAGCGAATGGACGATAGCGATGTAGCGGTCAATTGTCATTAGAAGTAGGGATAGAATGCTGGTTGTGAAAAATAATGGGGCCACAAGGCTATCCATCACGCAAATGAAATCTTCCAGTGCTTGTGTTCCCACAGATGCGTATTTGATCAGTTTGGGAATCCCCCAGAAGATCCCAGCACAGAGATCAGAAACGGTGAGGGACGCCATAAATGTCTTTGTGGTGTCTTGAATGCCTCTGGTGCGTCGCAGAACAACAAGACACAGCGGGTTAAGAATTACCACCAGAATGGTTGTCAGAGCCAATATTACATACATGAATATAGCGACAGGCTCACCGGTAACAGCTCCGTCACAAACAGTGACCTCCTCAGAAGAATTTTGCCAGCTTACACTCATATCTGTCATATCTGATGAGGCCATGTTCACAGAAATACAATCGATAGTTGTATGTTCGGTTCCTCTTGGAGCTTGAATGTGACAACACCAATTCCTCCTGATCACTGTTGCAAAATGATGCTCGTCCTCACACACTCTCAGTATTATTCACTTCATATTAAAGTTGACCATCAAAACGCCTGTAGGCATTGTGTCTGACCTCAATCACTCTGTTGTTATGGACACTACATTACCCATACCTATGTCAACTGGCAACAGGTATTAGGGTCATAATTATCTGAACTTTGCTAATCATTTCAAAAGGCAAAAATCCCATAAGAAACAGAGCACCTAATTAATTCCATTATCCTCATATACGTGAAACGGTGATGAAGTCCAAAGCTTTGTTAACCAATTAGAGAACCCCAAAGCCATTAGAACAGAGCAACTTATTTAGTTAACTTGGGCCACTCGTATACGTGTGGTTCATTTAGCTAGATAATAGCACCTGCTGGGGTAACTGAGTGGGCATGTTGATTGAGGATATTAATTGATTGAGGTCAGGTTTAATTTTTTCCGGCTCATTGCTTGTCCAAACACCCACATGGGCTGAAGATCTCTCTCTCTCTCTCTCTACTCTGTAATGACAAATTGGCTGTGTGCCCATTGTTGCTTACCATTAGATAGGTAGGCCTAAATGATGGTGCGTAAATATGATCATGCTTAATAATAATAATTAGTAATAATGCGGCCAAAGCTCCGCTTGGTGGACAACATCCGAGAATGGTCAGGGTGTGACACCAACGAACTGAAAGCAGCAGCACTGGAAAGACGGGCTGTGGTGGGAGCGGCGCCAGTGATCCCAACTGTGTATAATTTGAGGAGGAGACCACGGGCAAATGTCGGAACCTAAGTCTATTGAGACAGAGAGAGTAATAGTAATAATAATAATAAATTACAAATTGTATTGCGCGGTCTTCATAAAAATGATTAACCACGCTTTACATAATGTACCACAGAATTTAACATTCAAATTGCAAGAATTAAATTAACTTAAATCCAATGTTTAAAAATGTGTTTAAAAAATATGTATATCTAAAATGTCTATCAGGACAATACAAATAAAAATGCACTGGTAGATAAGCAATGAAATTGCTTAATAGCCAGTTTAAAAAGATATTAACTTAAGACTTTAAAGTTTCAATGGACTGAGAATGTTGAATGTCGGCAGGCAACTTAATCCATAGTTCTGGGGTTGCTGATGAAAATGATCTACCCCTGGTGTTTTTAACATTCTACACTTATAGGAATTTGCAAACACTTTTATTGTTTAAAGGTGAACAATATGCTGAAGTTTTCTTAACACTTACATAGTCACTGATGTGCTTTGGGGATAGACCGTGTAAAATTTAAAAAAATGTAAAGAAGTATTTTAAAGTCTATATGAAATTATTTAACTGGCAGCAAGTGTAGTTGACACAAAACCGGTGATATATGGTTGAATATCTGAGAATTTCTTTCTAGCCAAGCAACTGCATTATGAACTCTCAGTAACTTGGCTATTTAAGAGTTGGGTAAACCATACAGAAGACTGTTATGATAATCAGGTCCGGTAATAAAATAAAAGTAATAAAACTTACTGACACTATTGGCAATCAAAGTTAACCCTAACCCCCAAAATAATTTGGGGTAAAGTACCGGTACCACATATTAAAGTACATGTACCACCAAAATTATGTATGCAGACACCAAATACCAAAAAATACTATGAGTTCGGTGCCCACTTATATGCTGAAGCACTGCATACTACAAGTAGTATGTTGTAGCTTTAGGTGAGGTTAGAGTTTCAAAAAGAGTAAAGTCTGTCACAAACCAATGTGGCCCATCAGTTTGTCTCCGGTTCAGTAGCATGAAATGACAGAATGTTTCTGCGACCCCTGCATGGCGGTTACTCCCCAGCTAATACCGGTACCAATTTATACTCCTGGGTGGAGAGAGGCAAGTGGGGATGAAGTGGCTTGCCCATGGACATAATATATGACCAGCAGCTGGATTCGAACCCCTGACCCTCTGATCATGAGCCACAAACCCTAACCACCAGGCCACACTCCCCCATCAACTAGTAAGTCATTATTAACCCTGCTCATGATAGCTCAGTCACGATAACAGTACATTTGCCCATCTATGGCAATGCTATCAAAGAGGACACGAGGCTGGCAACCTGCCAGAATTGGCAGAAAATCATTCCATTGACCATGCCCCTTACATGTGGATAAACAAAGTTTACTATTTGTCTTTAAAATGAAACGCAAAATTGAAGATTGTGAAAAGTGTGACTACCACAAAGGTTTCCCTCTGTCTGAGATCTTGCAAGGTATATGACAATTAACCTTGATATGCCTATCAATCTCAATTTGAGAGCCTTAAATTTGAGGGACTTGAAATAAGCTAGAAAATAAAAGAAAAGTTTTGGGAAGTTCCCTGATATCATCATTCATCATCATTTTTTTTTTCACACAGAAAACAACTGCCTAAAAACAGCTGTGTTGCGTTTCAAAAATACATATATATACATAACTTTGTTTTTCTTGTTGTATTTCAGCGTCGTGGATCTCTGATTCCTCACCTACGTGCGTCATCTCTGGTACTGCTTAGAATCGAAACCATCAGGTGTGCGTAGGCTGGTGCACAACACGATTCAACAACTTTTGGGGGGATAAACGCCGCAAGTACATGGCAAAGGTTCAATTTCCAAACACAGACAAGGTCAAATGACAAGAACAAATGTGTTTCTGTTGATAAGTCACAAAAAGTGCAGAAAAAACCCAAAGAAAATGTATCCTGAAACTGTTGTTTGGACTCCCGTCGTATTGTGCTATTTAATCTCTAGTATCGTCATACATGTATTACATACCAGTAATAATGTTTAAAAAGTGTGCGATAATCAATGATAAGGATTTGCCATTTTAAATTATAGTGAATTGTAAACCATTACTTGAATATAAAGTTTATATTTATCAATATTTACACAATTTTGAAATTTTGAATTATGCAAATATTTAAGATGCCAAATGAAAGGTTATCTTTTTCCTCGATTATGAAGTCTTTTGTTAAAGGGAATGTACATCATTGGCTTTTGCTGTAATTTTCAGAAATGAACTATTTGAGGGGTTAGTATAATAGATCAAATATTGTTACACTGACATGTTTGAAGTTTTGTGTTCGAAAATGCTGGAAAAACCAAGAGAAAAAAATGTTCAAGTAGTCTGTTTCCCTGACTCCACAAAAGATAAAATGGATCAATTTATAGATGATGGAAAATTGTAAGGCAAGGGAACCAGTCTAGCTGGCCTGCACCCGTTCATGAACATGTAACCAATAGCAAACAAAATTTGGACTGAAAAAATGGTAAATTTGGAGCAGTAGTTGAAAAATGGTTAGGTTTTTCCAACGCTGGTCGGCCGACCACCGTTGGAAATGTGTACAAAAATACCATTCTCTTGAAAACGACTTCACACCAGGTGCCATAATTTTACAAGATGCTTGAGACTGTCATTTACCAACATCCTAGTAAGGTATTTCGTAAAATTTTGGTAGTTTTATTTTTCGATGTTTGCAAATGTTGTTTATTCCCTTTAACCACATGATACAAAAGCATGCCGCGAATATGTTTTAGTTTAAGTTACTTCACATAAATAGTAGTTAAATATATGAATAGATAATCGTCCATAATGATTTTTTAAAGAGTATTTTGTGCAGTAACTTAGAAATGTTTCATTACCACACAAAGTATGTTGCACACACGTTGGTGATGGTATCAATGGTATGTTTGAGGACAACACTGGTTTTTTTTCTTCTGTGCTTCTCAAGTCCTTCAAATTTGACGACTCTCAGCGGTCGCCCTGACATGATAGACATACTTGAGCTTTCATCTTTACATGTCTTTTTGGAGGATTTCTGATACCAAAAAATCTTGCAGAAGAGCAGAAGTAATTTAATAAATTTAATTTCTCCTGCAATGTATTTTCCCCCTCTGTTTCCCCCCTAAGTTTTCATTCAACACCTTCAACCTGTTTAATACAACGGTTTTCCTTCGACTGGTATATTGCAACTGTCTTCGGCATTCCAATTCCATTACTCAAAAAAGTTTAGTTTGATTGCACTTTATCTTGGAGATGAGGGCAATCTTTTTTTTTCAGCATTTGGTTGACGGACATTTCCTTTGATCCTGTCTTCCTGAAAGATGGCCTGTATGTTAATGCTGGTTCAGATTATCTTCTAGAATGACAGCAATATTCAAGCATATCTTCCCTGAGAATATTGCCATAAGACTTCTCATCTTCCAGAATAACACTGCTTACAATACTCTCTCAATTATACCTCTGTGGTGAACATGGCCAAAAATACTTACGCAAATCGTTTACGAATTTCAGCTTGAAAGGGAACGATACTCAGGCATATCTTCATTACCAATGATATTTCTCATTTTTCTGGATAGCATTGCCATAACACTTCAGCACATCTTCCTCAATGAAAATATTTCTGCATACTTTCTTTATTACCTCTCTCCTACCTCTTGCAATAACCACATTTTATCTCTTTTTTTCCATTGACTATTATTTTTCGCCCGAATGAAATTGCAAATCTTTTAGAAAAGTGAGACATCTTATTTGATGTGTCCCTTGCAAGTACCTCATTTATTTATACAATACCATTTTGAAGACTTTCCCACTTAAGCTTTTAACTAACTATTCTTTACTCTTGAATAATAATGTGACTTTCTTGACGGTAATATGTTCAGTTGATGATCAACTTCATTCTTTCGAATTTTCTTTCCAATTTGGTCCAGTGTTGAACTTGAAATTCAATATCCATTCCGTTGTTGGACAACACGGGACCAGAGGCCCCTTCACTTCTGGTGCATTTAAGGAAAATCTACTGAAACTAAACTTGTCCAGTATAAAAAGCCGAGCTTATTATTAGTGCCCCCAGCCACACACACCTGCAACCTATACATCCCATAACGGGAGATTGATCAGATCGGGATTCCATTTGATAAAGCACTTCTGGCAGCATTGCCTTGATACCATTACCAACGTTTAACCAGTGAACCTTTGTATGACGAGTTAAAGTCAGAACAAGAAATAATGGGTGATGTATAAAAGAATGCCTTTGTGAAGGCATAGTAATTCTTAATTGAAATTATATAGTATTTTAAAATTATACCATGATATGCCAACAGTATCTGATGATAAAACTAAAGGCTTGAAAGATCAATAAAAATAAATTTATATTCTATCATTGAAACCTGGCAGGTTTGTAAACATTTGGTCATTTGGACAGTTTTGAGAGTCATTCGTAAGTGACTGCGTCATATACATACACGCGCCCACACCACGATTAGCTAGGTGTCTCTCAAATGACGTCACTTCCTACATAACAGATCAGTCGGCGTATATCGGCATTTTGGGCGTCAAATATTCGTGAGGCGCGCTTCGGTTATGCCGTATTTGGGAGAAATTTCGAGCAACACGCACTTTTCCCTCAAAGAGAGGGGTCCACTTTGCACTACTTCCAGTTCCAGTAGTTCCAATGATTTTCAATGCCACTCTGTATGCAGTGGGGGTGATTTTCAGTTGAAATGACATCACACATACGAACCAAGGGCGGATGGGGGAACGGAGGCCATCCCAAATGGAACCAAAAAAATGGAACCCATTTAAAAAAAAAAAAAAAATTTAAGTGACGTCGCTATAAAGGCAGGCACTGCGTACACCACCATCTTTTCCTAAAATACATTGGTTAAAAATTGCCTCAGATCGCACCACAGAGCATCTAGAATCCAAAAAAAATTCGGGACCCTTAAGCGGGCCCCGAACCCCACGCCATAATTTTTTTGGTTCCACTTTTGGGGGACCAAAATTTGTTTGCCCCCCCCCAGAAAAATCTGGATCCGCCCTTGTTACGGACCGGATAGTTTAATAAAATCGTTGCCAGCAATGTCTTCAAGATTTGTTTGTGCAAACCTGATGCAAATGCAGCTCTTAAGTACACCATGCCAGTCGCATTACCAATATACAGGTATCACAAGTCCTAAGTTCCCCCCAACATTATTCTTAATTAATGAAATAGAAATGCACGATTTCAACAATATCCCAAATGCAAATGACAGAGGGCACTCTTCTGCCCATCTTGTGAGAAAATGATAGAAATCCAATCACGCATACCAACACGAAGCTCATTTGAATGAAAAAAGTGGCAATAAAAAAAGTTGCAGTAAACAGCATTGCTCCAATGTACTGGTTTGAGTGATCCTGCAAGGCAGGGTAGACTTTCATTAATTAATAACTTTACCTTACAAAAGTTTCCTTGTTTAAAAGGATGTTTAACTAAAACAAGACGCAATGTTGGTAATCTAACAGATAATTGCAGACCTTTTAATGCAAGGATGACAAAGAAAATGCAAATTAAATGTAACATTTTTGAAATTGGTTTTCTTGTTCATCCTCTTTCAAGTAGAGGCTCTTGTTTTTACATGAGAAATTTCAAAAATGTTACATTTAATTTGCATTTTCTTGTCATCCTTGCATTAAAAGGTCTGCAATTATCTGTTAGATTACCAAGATTGCGTCTTGTTTTAGTTAAACATCCTTTAAAACAAGGAAACTTTTGTAAGGTAAAGTTATTAATTAATGAAAGTCTACCCTGCCTTGCAGGATCACTCAACCAGTACATTGGAGCAATGCTTTTTACTGCAACTTTTTTTATTGGCACTTTTTTCATTCAAATGAGCTTCGTGTTGGTATGCGTGATTGGATTTCTATCATTTTCTCACAAGATGGGCAGAAGAGTGCCTTCTGTCATTTGCACTTGGGATATTGTTGAAATCGTGCATTTCTATTTCATTAATTTAGAATAATGTTGGGGGGAACTTAGCACTTGTGATACCTGTATGTTACACTTAATCGATCCTACAATTAAATACTCAAAGGATTTTAGCCACCCGATATATTTTGGCCAAAGAACCTTAACAGGGCACCTGTCGTTTACTTAAAAGCTTCACCATTGTCTACCAATATAAAAAAAATTAAAAGAAACTGACCATGCCGCGCCGTTGGTGGAATAAAAAACAAAACCATACTGCGATATAAACATGCACATATTGTACACGCATGAGTAAGAAAAATGCTCTTTTGTCTTAAATAGCCCGACTGCCCTGAGCTTGAAAATGTGCCAGTACAAGTTATTGTTTCCTATGGTCGTAAACGAGGATAAATTTTAAAAAAGAAAAAAAAAAAAAAGATGGGGCCCAAGAAAAAGTACCAGGTAACACATTTTTAGTTACCAGTTAAGTGAAACAGATGTGTAGCATAATTTATTTGCTGGCGTGCAAGTTTCTTGGATCGATGTAAGACAATTGTAACTTTCAGCCAATCACATTATTTACAATCACATCCACATTGTCAATGATTACTGTACCGAACTCTGATAGGTAAGGTTGTTTTCCAGCCTCTAACCCAATTAGGGAAAGTATGTCTCAATAAAACAACGACTGTTTTGCTTTCATCCTGAATAAAATTATTTTTTTTGTACGAAATTTAAAGTTCACCTTTTTTCCGCTCTCAGTTTATTAAGGGTTTTCATATTCATATTGTAATATTCTGCACACGTGATGCATTTATCTCACTATAGTCGGGTCCTCTTGGGCACGAGTAATAGAATGCATAGAACGTCATACGTGAGTTGGGTTTTCGACTCCACGGGATTCACTGGTTCCTGTATTTTGTGCGATGAATTACGCTCTCAGGGTACCAGCGTAACAATATACCTGTTCGGCAAGGGAAACAAGCTCAAGATGGTATGGATTTTGCACTAATTTAGATCATAAATAGATCATTAAACGTCTGTATTTTGCTTCCATTATTAATGAAGTTGATAGCAGTCTTGCATACCTTTCAATCACAAATGGAAATCATTCAAATGTAATTTCTTAAGATGAATTTTCAGTTATTCTAAACGTGGGATGGCAGTCATGATTTTTGGGGGTGTGGACTACGGTCAGTAGTAAAACCGGTTGACCGTCCTAGTGTACGTGTCAGTGTCCATGGTCGGTGTGTGATGGCGATCGTGTAGTGTAGGGCCCCTGTTTTGTTTGATCAAATTAGAGTCAACAATGTTTTTTATTGCTCAAAAATCACCTTTACTATCAAAAGCAGACTTCTCTCAATTCTAATGACACCCGTTTTGCAAAATTGAACAGTTTCTTGGGACACGATCACTGACGATTTTCCTGCTCAGTTGGTGCCTTGCGATTCAGTGCGCCGTGCATGCTCACGGTACATCGCGCGGTGATTGCCATCTTTATTTTCGGGTTGCGTGTTGTCGCCGCACTGTCATCGGCATTCTACCCCCAAATTTCCCTAAACAATCAAAGCCCTGCCCTCTATCTATGACATACCTGTTTATTGAGAATGTCACCAACTAGTTTGGTAGGTCCAACAATTTTAAAGTGGATTTTGTTCCCTTATAGGAACTGGGCCCTTCACTACACAATTGCTGGTGTGATACATGTCATCATGGTCATGTTCCAAACTTTAGAAATCGGATAACAAACAACTGGTCAAGAACATGTCCATTCTGTTGTCGATGAAATTCAATAAAGACATATCGATTTTGTTTTTCATCTTCTTGTAATAATGATATCTTACACATCACGCTAAATTATGAAAATGCTGTTGCTATTTTCATGATTTTCAATTTGGAAAGAATTCCTGGACATCACTTGACATACTGTGCACAAACCTTAGCCCCATAAATGTGGCCAGTTTACTGGACTGCCTCCGTAAACATAGGCCACACATCCGCCATCACTGAACCTACTCGCACAAGTTTGCAAAGTGATTTCCACATTGCGACTTCAGACCCAGTTCATTTATGCTTTAAAAATACACTCACCCTCTTAATAACAAAGTTTGAACCTGCTTCCAGTGTCAGTTGCCCAGCTGCTGCGTAATTTACGATATTTTCTGGAGGCTTCTTGGCAACTTTTCGGTCCAACTGAACAATAACCTCGCGCAATACCTGACGGGATACGAACCAATATGCAGGGATCGTTCACCTGTCAATCACGCGTGCGTGCACGAGGCACGCCGCAGGCTCGGTGGTAGTCCGGTTCCCAGGCCTGACAATTATTCCCGACGCTCACGTGTAATGGCTGCATCCGAATCAACTGTCTAGAGCTAGGTCTAGGTCCACGCCCATTGAAAATGCGTGAGAACGCGCTGACAATAGACGTAGCCGTAGCTCTGAAGCCTGTTTCGGACACGGCCTCATCAGGAATAGTCAGAATCTTTTGGTCTGGGAACCGGACTACCACCGGGCCTGCGGCGTGCCTCGTGCACGCGTGATTGACAGGTGAACGATCCCTGCATATTGGTTCGTATCCCGTCAGGTATTGCGCGAGGTTATTGTTCAGTTGGACCGAAAAGTTGCCAAGAAGCCTCCAGAAAATATTGTAAATTACGCAGCAGCTGGGCAACTGACACTGGAAGCAGGTTCAAACTTTGTTATTAAGAGGGTGAGTGTATTTTTAAAGCATAAATGAACTGGGTCTGAAATGCTAGCGTGAAATAACTTTGCAAACTATCTTGTAAATTCAGTGATGGCGGATGTGTGGCCTATGTTTACGGAGGCAGTCCAGTAAACTGGCCACATTTATGGGGCTACACAAACCTATGAAGAGACTGGTTTGAAAAATTCAGTGTTTTCTGAGTAAATGCTGCAATATTTTCCCTGCTAAATTGGACTATTTAGGACATGTTAGGCACCCCCCCCCACCAAAAAATGTTCTTCTTCTGATTACATGGCATTTGAAAATTGTGTAGGTAGGGAGGGATTTTTTTTTATCTGGCAATTTTTTTGTGTGTACGATCATATGGAGGTGTCTGCATGTAGTCAAGGGTAAAAGGTAGTAATTGATGGTTTTCATTTTTCCCCCCTCATTTTCCCCCTCCCCATAAAAATTAGGGAAGGGGCTGTCAAAATAAGGTAGGTAGGGTAACCAGAAACATAACTATTTTCTTTGGGGTCTCATCACGTTCTGATGGCTGATAGGTCACTGCAGGGAAAAATTAGTGATGTCCACGTATGGAATTCTTCCCAAATCGGAAATGGGATTTTTGTGTTACTCTTGCAAGAACAAATTTTGGTGGTCAACATTTTGACTCTCAAAAATCAAGCTGTCATGGCTGTTGGGTGTTAATTGTGAATCTTGCAGACGTGCGAGAAACAGCATTTGTGTATTGGTGCTGTGTGTATTGTGTGTCACACACACAACGTGTACCATACATTGATTGGACACGGCTGGAAATACCTATTCGTATGTCACAAAATGTCTGCCACGTCAGAAATAAACAACTGGGATTTTTTGTCTTTTCTCAGTATCAGTGTGTGACATTAGTAGTTTCCTTTCGACCAGACGTTTGAAATAGGATAAGTAAACTATCCAAAACACAAAATTTGGGGGGATTTGAGGCAGGTAATGTCCCTTTAAATTTAACATAATCTCACTGGAATGCGAGGAGCCACCTTGTGTGTGTTCAAAGCTGACGGCAAGGTGAATGACAACACCAAGACGCCTATAAGTTAATGCAATATTTTGTCTGTGTAGCCGCAAACAGGACAGTCTCCCCAAGATGATCAGGAGAAACTCCTGGATGAGGCTCAGCATGTCGTCAAGATGCAGTCATTCCAGATGAAAAGATGCCTGGTGAGTCCAATGGTTTGGATAATGGAAAAATTAGAACTTCAAGTGAGAGTGCATGTCATTAATCCTAACCTTACCCGCCATTTACCACAGTTACATATATTTTTAGGATGATACTGTACAGCTCAAGAACCATGATATTTTGTGACATTTGTTCTTATTTTATGGTATAACCCTAACGTACCTGAATCCATCAAAATCCTGTTTCGGGGGATTTCGGCAGATTCAGGATACCTCCATATTGCACAAACTGGGGGATTTTGATGGAATCAGGATTGTAAGCCTAGCGGAACTGCAGGATTTTGATGGATTCAGGATGCCTCCATATTGGGCAGTTGGGGGACTTTGGCAGATTCAGGATCTCAACAGATTTACTCCCGCCTAACTGGTGGATTCTGATGGACTCACTGGCCACCTACATTATTTTGCATGGCACAATTGATGGATTTTGGTGGATTCAGGACACTTTCTAGTAAAAGAGCCCAAGGGGTTTGGGTTTAAGAATTTGACATTGGGTTACTGCTCGGTGTTATTTTTGTCTAAAAAGGTTGAGCCAATTAAACTTCCTTGGGAGAAGGGTGAGCTAGGAAATTGCTGACACTGTGGGGGATTTTTGTAATCAACTTGACTCCATCCACCAAGTTATGAGGCTGTCAAGTTAATGTGGCAAAGATAACATGTAAAAAGTTAACAGTTGCGCATTATTTTTATTTTCATTTCATCCAGGACAAAGGCAAGTTGATGGATGGCTTGAAGCATGCCTCCAACATGCTGGGTGAACTGCGGACCTCCATGTTGTCTCCAAAGAGCTACTATGAGCTCTGTATCCTTCTCATGCTTACTCTTGATATTACTTTACTCAAAACCTTACAATATTAACACCGTGCATCAGGTGTAAACGTCTGTGGGACCTTCCTGCAATGAGTCATCAACACCAGTGCAAAAAAAATGCCAAATTCTGAGACCACGGGAGCTGGTCCCATTGAACAATACTACTGTTGTATTCTGTTGCAGTTGCCAGACCTCTGACTCTGACAAGCTTTGCGTGTTGTTGCATTGTGCAGTGTTTTTAAAGACAGAATCCTCTTGAGGATTAGAGCTAATCTGAAGTCATGCATAGTACTGTAAAAAGTGGCACTTACTATATCTGTGTTTTTTGGGGTTTGGTTACCCTAAAAAATACAATTTGAATTGCTAATTTTTCTCAACATTAGATGTGTAATGAGCTGTGAAAAGATGTATGGCATGCAATCACAAATGGATATTTCATTATTACATGTATTTCAAATGAAATAATGGAGTTTCAAAATTTTGAAATAGCATCGTCCCAATCAAAATTTCTACTGTATGAATGCATCAATCTTGGCAAATTGCATGCAAAGAAAACACTACTCTTAAAAGACAAAAGCTTGAGTGCTACATTGAAGTTAGTTTCTTTTTCATTCAATTATTATTTTTTTCTTCCACAATTTGTTAATTGGGGAGGTGAATCTGTTTAATTGAAATTTCAGTCTGTCTTTTTTTTTTTTTTTTTACGGATGAACATCACAAAAATAACAATGTCCACTTTGGACACATAGAGCCACATCTTACTCACATGAACAGGAGTAATAAATAACATGACACAGAAAATCTAAGAATAAATCATAAATAAGTCATAATAAGTCAAGTGGAGGTAATGTGTGAGAAAGAGATCAAAAGGCCCAAATTTCAAGATTAGAAACCTTAACAAGAATTTCCCCAACAGACATGCAGGTCTGCGATGAGCTGAGATACCTGGAACAGTATCTCCTGGATGAGTATCAGAAAGGACACCGCATATCAGACCTGTACGAACTAGTGCAGTACGCTGGAAATATAGTGCCCAGGCTGTAAGTACACTGTACCATACCCATATAAAAGTAGGAGCCCCTAATGGACTCTATGCATGGACAGTAGATGGCGCTTCATTAGCCCCAGTGGGTGGGACATATCGTATGCGCGAACTGGTCTGCCTGAGTATGGCACGAAGAACGCATAACTAATGTGCATAAACCCTACAAGTACGACAATACTCCACTATGGAGGGATGTATTCATTGGAAGAAGAATAAGAAGACAAACCCATAGCGTTCTCATGTGTGCGTCATTGATGCGTTTGAATGTCTCTCCAAGTGGTCTCCTCCAACTCTACCTTTGCAACCGTTAAGGGGTTACCTTTGCGGAGACCATGCCGTTAATGTAGGCTACAGATATGGCCATCTCACTACAAAATTTTGTAACCCTTTTTTTTCAGGTATCTCCTGATCACCGTGGGTATTGTGTACATCAAGACCAGCCAGCATTCCCGCAAGGACATCATGAAGGATTTGGTGGAGATGTGTCGGGGGGTCCAGCACCCTCTCAGGGGGCTGTTCTTGAGGAACTACTTGCTTCAATGCACGCGCAATATCCTACCCGACTGCACTAAGGAAGAGAAGTAAGCTTTAAAAGTATCATAAGGATTGGTGGGGGAGTGTGGCCTAGTGGTTGGATTTGTTACTCATAATCATAGGTCAGAGGTTTGAATCCAGCTGCTGGCCATATGTTGTGTCCATGGGCAATCCATACCATGTTCCAAATCTTTTTATGCACCCTCCTCTTTCCCTCCCCCTCCCCCTACTCAGTGAGAACGACTCCGGCACGGTGGAAGACTCCACGGACTTCATCCTTCTGAACTTTGGCGAGATGAACAAGCTGTGGGTGCGCATCCAGCACCAGGGCCACTCCCGGGAGCGAGAGAGGCGAGAAAAGGAACGCAAGGAGCTACGCATCCTGGTGGGAACCAACCTGGTCCGCATCAGCCAGCTGGAGAACGTCGACATGAGCAGATACCAAAAGGTGAAAATGCATTTCCCAAACAACTGCTGACCACTCATTTTCCATTTCATAAAAGTCTGTTTTCCAATTCAGGTTTACTATCATGTAAGAGAAAGTCTATTTCCCACTTTATCATAGAGCTGTGCACTTTCAAGTATTTTAGTCTTTGAATTCTCCAACTTGGACTAGATTTAATATTCCATTTCGAAGTGCAATTAAGCACGCCAGCCTAACTGGCCACCGATCGAGATTTGCGCGCACCTCCGCTTGTCTTGATTTGACAAAGAGCTAGAACATCAGTATGTTTCCATATATTTTGCAAATGCGGCGGAATGTCTGATATTTGACAGATTTTTAGAAGAAATTTGAGTTAATGTTCCTATACAGGCTCTCAACTCGGGCGCGAACGTGGCATTCAACAAAAGTGTGGCATTTGAAAAACAATGAAACCACACAATTTGATTTTCAAATATTTGAGTTAAAGGGAAAATACAACATTTGCAAACATAAAAAAAATAAAACTACCAAATCATTTTGAAATACCTTGCTGGACTGTTAGTGAATGACAGTGTAAAGCATCCTGTAAAATCATGGCACCTGGTATAACTGTCCTTTTCAAGAAAAGTGGTATTTTTGTATCAATTTCCAACGCTGATCGGCCGATCAGCGCAGAATTGGACTGGCAAACTTTTTCAAATACTGGCCCCAATTGACCATCGCACTTGTTTGCAATCGATTACAAACCTTTGAACGGGTACGAGCCAGCTAGACTGGTTCCCTGACCTTACAATTCCCCAATGATGTAAACTGCTCTGTTTCTTCTTATATGGAGTCAGGGAACCAGACTACAGGAAAATGATTGTTTTTCTTGGTTTTTATAGCATTTTCGAACCCAAAACCTCAGAAAAGTCAGTGTAACTATATTTGCTATATATTTCCAACCCCCAATTCTATTCATTTCTGAAAATTACAGCAAAGGCAAATGATGTATATTCCCTTTAAAAAAAGGTTATTAAGATATTCTGTTGATGGTTGAATATTTGAATATTCAGATATTTGGCACAGCCGTAGTTTGTCATCCAGTATGTATCTAGTTGTTCACTGAAAACATTTGGAACATTATTAAAATTTAGCTGCAGAATTGACATAATAAAATTGCCCCAGCTTGAAAATTGAAAATACCTAAGTATGGTATCACCGTGGGTTTGTATCTTTTCTTGTGTACATTAAATAGGGTTTCACAAACCTGAATTTCAAAATGTCTTACCTTTTCTGATCCAGTCACCTTTAAGTATTCACAATTGTTGTAATAAGAATGCTGGTATTGAACTTGCTTATGTTGTCTTAACTGCACAGATTGTTCTGCCTGATATACTGGAGCAGTGCGTCAGCTGCAGGGATAGCATTGCACAAGAGTACCTCATGGAGTGCATCATTCAGGTCAGGATCATCATGTACAATTTGCAATGTTGAGTTCAGATTTGTGATCTCTTCATAACAGAATTGTTCACTTTGCAGCATACAGATACAACTGGTCATAATTTGAATACCAGATGACGCGAAGCAGACGGAGGTATAATACGTATATCATTTGTCTCTCATGCCTTTAAGTATGGAAGTCAAAGCATGGCTGTATCATGTTAAACAGTCACAGCAAGTCAATCCTGCTTTGTGTAGGCAGGGAGTACCCAACTGTTATAAACAGTCACTTGAACTGTTATAAACAGTCATTTTGACTGCTGCGATGGCTTTGTTTGAATTTGCTGGCCTGAGAGTGGGGGGGGGTTAAAAACTGAAGAAATATATTCTATGCTTTGTAATTAGCAGTTCTCTGGTTTTATTCTCTTTTTTTGCTGTTTATTTTCCAGGTTTTTCCTGACGAATTTCACCTTCAAACACTCAGTCCGTTCCTCAAAGCCTGCGCTGAACTAAACAACAACGTCAATGTCAAGAACATCATCATAGCACTTATTGACAGGTAAGCGGTGCACGTGGCATCTTTGAAGTGTTCAAAGCAGAAAATTTTTGTACATTTCAAGGTATTTCCTAATTTAATATAAATACATTCTTAGTTGTCTTTTATTTTACAAAATGTATCCATAGTTGGGAAGCATTTGACTTAATTACTGTCTCTCCCGCTGCTATACAGCAAGTTGCTTTTTTTTGGAAAACACTGAACTTCAAAATACTGAATTTGACTTTAGTTTTACAGCAGCCAAACAAATTGAACAAATTGAGTCACAAGGAGCTAGAGCTACTTTGAGTAATTCTTGGAGACTTTTACAAATCATGAGCATTGAAACTGGGAAAAGTCAACACTTTCAACCACGCAATATCTGCACTAATCAAAATGTCAAAGTTCCATATTCATCATAATGAAGAACTAGGTATGCTCCTTCAACTGCATGTTTATATAAGACTATATTTCGGGGATAAAAATGAGTGGAAAATGTCCTTAAACTTCTATTTGTCGGATCTTCTGCTGATTGTATTTTAATTTCTTTATTCAGTATTGGCTTTTGCCCTTCACCAACGTAATTTACAAACACTGTATACATAGCAGCATGGATACTGATATTGGATTGTCATATTGATATCTGCTCTCACGTGACCGCCCCAAAGGTGGTGACATGAGTCGTAGGGATTTAGCCACAACGCTGAATGAAGAGGTCGTGACGACCTCGCAAGCTACGTCATGCTTAACAAAATCAGACTCTGAAATGTAACTATTATTTCTATACTGTATACACAGTGTTGTTCCGAGTGACTGAGAGAAAAAAAGTTACTAACTGCTCGTGTGGGACTCAAACCCATGACCTCCTGCTTAAGCCTAGTATTGAAATGCCATCTTATGAATATTTTTTTTATGATTTTGTTGTTGTGCAGGTTGGCGTTGTTTGCCTGTAGAGACGACAGTGCAGGTATCCCATCAGAACTCAAGTTATTCGACATCTTTTCAGAGCAGATCTCAGCCATAATAGAGGTAATTCCAATGAGGGTCGGAGTAATCTGAAAATTGGTGACTCTAAATATTGTGCATTGAGAGATCCAAGACCTAAAGGCTGGTTCAATCTTGATGCAAATACGAAGGCGAAAGGAAGTTGACGTCCAAACATGTTTGCTGCAAAATTGGCTAGAGTTGAAATGTGTTCAACTTTTGCAAATCCCAGTGTGAGTATTTACTGTTCCAAGTTTGCATTCAAGTCAACTTTTGCACCGAGTACAAACAGGCCTTTAGATTGTGAAACCACATGAAACAAAACAAAAAAGACTTTCGCCTAAAACAGCCGGTCGAAATTTCTTCAGTGTTACAGTATGTCAAAAGAAACACATGGTACCTAGTCTTCATTTCTAGTTTCCACACATCTTCTCCATTTTTATGTCATCTGACTACTTTACGGTCCATATTTTCCCACAAATAAAATGGACATTAAGCAATCTAGTCTAAGCATTCAAGGTTTGCTTTGGGTTCGAGGAGAAAGTCGTGGGTTCGAGTCCCAGACAAGCAAGCTTTGGAAGTTTTTTTCACAAGCTCTTGTACAGTACTTGATATACAGTGATTATAAAAGTAAAGGGCGAAACAAAATATAATGTGTCCTTGGTGCATGGAAAGAAAAGCCACGATCCGTCCAAACTACTACAGAACCCGGACGTAACATTTTTGCCAGATGTGAGGTGGCACATTGCTAGTAAACATGTTAGAATACTGTCGTGAGTTTTGATGTGGTTAATCTGAGAACGATAGGAACCTGACATTCTTGAATATTGTCGATCACTTCAGGCACGGACAGACATGCCAACGGAAGATGTCGTAGCCCTCCAAGTCTCCCTCATCAACCTTGCCCTCAAGTGCTACCAAGACAGAGTAGACTTCATCGACAAGGTCCTCAACTCCACCGTGGAAATCTTCAAGAAGCTTGGCGTTGCGCAGTAAGACCAAATTCCTGTTTTTGATAGCAGGATTGTTTTATCCAAGATCCCCTTTTTTCTCTGTTTTCCAAAGAGCATGGGAAAAAAGCAGTGAAAGTCATGGTAAATAAATTGGAAAATAATGGCGTTACCGCGATGGATTTTGAACTTGCAGTTCCAGCACAGAGTCTGTTGCAGTTTTGCTGTTATGACGCGGTCATGAAATATATTGTAATTTCTTTTCAAGCTTGCTTGTTTAGGGTATGGTTTAAATTATATGGAAATGATAGACATGTAGAGTTGATAAGCAAACGTCAGTTGCCCCTTCATTTGTTGGGGCCTGAAAGTCATGGAAAACTGATCTTTTTGGCTGTATGTGAACCATAAAGCTATGTAGCATTCCCTTCATACCTCAGGAATGCATTAGAAAATTGGTTTCATTTGGCGGAAAATAAAAGAGGGGACAAGACTAACAAAATATTAAAATCAAATACAGTTACATGGTAAAACATTAACGTTGTACAAATACCTGTCGTTGTAGTCACACTTCACTTTCCTTTTATTCTCCCAACAGCGGAAGTCTCGCCAACTCCAGCCCCGTCGCCAAGGAGCTGATGCGCATGCTCAAGATCCCCGTGGACAGCTACAACAACGTCCTGACCCTGCTGAAGCTGGAATACTTCCCGCCGCTCTTTGAATACTTGGACTACGCCGGCCGCAAGAACATGAGCCTCCACGTGGTCAACAGCGCCTTGGACAACGGGAACCTGGTGCTAACGTCGGAGCAGGCCGACTCCATCTTGGGTATGGTTGCTACGCTGGTCAAGGACCAATCAGATCAGCCCGAAGAGGTAAGAATCTCCAATCATTGTAATCAAGTCACTCATAAGCCAATCAGATGTCACATTACAAGTCAGGTGATAAGTATAGGCTGGGTTCACATGCAATTGCAATGCAAATTTGACATCTCAAAACATTCACAGAGAAATTTACCAGAGTTGAAGTGTGTTTGGGTTTTGCAAATTCACTGCGAGAAACTTTGCCGTGACATCAAAAATGTGCATTCAAGTTCACTTCGCTGGGTATGAACCGACTGTAATAGGGATGAACAATGACAAATAAATGTTTTTGCTACCATTCAGAAATAGCAGCTGTAGCAGAATGTGAATTTCTGTTAGTTATTATTTTGTAGTTAAATTTTATGTAAATCATGGTTGTATGCAGTTTTGGAAGTGTCCCAGGTACACATCACTTTGAGACAATGGTATATGGTTAACATTTTTGTAGTCTCCTCTGTAATTTACATTCTCCTGTTAAATGAAAGTCTGAAGAAGCGGGAGGACCAGGAACAAGTTTAGTGCCTTCATATAGATGCTCAAAGGGAAAACCTAGGCGACTATGGATGTGGCTGCAGCCACTACCCATAGACCCGTGTGTTATTTCTAGCCGTAGCCAAGTAGTTCAGACATGGCCCTAGTTTAGAGCCCTTGCTCATAGCGTCCTCATTGAGGACAAAGTTCATTTGAACTCAATGACAATGAAAGTACAAAGTGTCTACTTACGCATTTGACAGAGAAACAAAGACATGTCCTCAGTGAGGGCGCTATGCAAAGGGTCTGTTGTGCACAGAGTTCCCAGATGTATGAACAGAAGTAGTGTTTACCTGAGCAGCTGTACTACATTTTATTACATTGTATTACATTGTATTACATTGTATTACATTGTATTACATTGTATTTACATTGTATTACATTGTATTACATTGTATTACATTGCATTACATTGCATTACATTGTATTTAGTCCCTGATGAATCCATGAAACCTTAGATTGCTTGGGTAGTTTGGGCTTAAATTATAGGGAGTAACAGGGCTGTTGCAGCGGTACATAGATCTAACCCTCCTATGGAAACATGCATTGTCAGCCTGGTTATTACTTGGGTCAATATTGGTCAAGACCCCCATTGGTTTGTACACAGGAGGTGAGGAAGAAGATTTTGACCATTGGTGACCTCTTAAGCAAGAGGAGGGTTAGCTAATGAGTTAAATGATGTAATATGAAATTGTCTTTCTATTATTGCAATGATTGGGTTGCACCCTTGATGAGAGAAACCTTGACAAAGAAGGTCAGTGCAAGCATGGTAAACTATATGCAGTGAGGTGCAGAGACATTTGTTAATGAACCCTGGTCACACGGTTGCATCTTGAGGTGATGTTCAGTTAGTGGGGCTCTGCACTTTGAATAATTTAGCGTTTGAATAATCAAACTTGGATTTGATCAAATATTTGAACATTGGAAACACGCCGATCAAGTCTTACATGCTCCAGCTTAAATTACATGCACCGGTCAAGAATTGAATCGGCTGCCAATCATGATGTGTGTGCGCCTGTTGACAATTAACATTGAGCTAAATGGAATATTAAGAACATCATGCATATCAACACATTTTTTCAATGTAGCTGACCAGCTGGTATTTGACAAATTTTAAAGATATGCAAATTAGAGATAATATTCCTCTCAAATTGTGTGTAAACAGGGGACGGATCCAGGAATTATTTTTTATGAATTTCTATGAAAATTTTTTTTTTGGGACAGAGCTGAGGGAGTTTTGAACCCCCCCCCCCCGCATCCGCGCCTGGTAAAATAAAAATTTGGTATTTGACATAAAAAGTAGAACTTCTACTAAATCTTTTAAACCATCCAAAAGTTGTCATATGGGCAATTCCATCGTTACGGACGTTACATTCAGAGCCTATTAAAACCAATTTGAAACAACAAAGTAAAATACTTGTAGTGAAAGAAAATTGAATATATTTGGTACAACTCTAGCTTAGGCCTTAATGTACAACATGACATGGGTAATGTAACGTTAGCGGAAGTAATTAATGCGATATAGGCGCTGTAATGACCAGTACAGATGTTACGCTTCAAGACATAGATTTTTGAGCTTCACTCTGGATACAAACACCAATGACATTTTACAAAAAGGAACTTTGATGTTATGGAAACATGTTTTTGTTGTTATGGACATAACATTACCAACATAACGTGTCTGAAATCAACTTCAAACACGTGATAAAAAGCATACTGAATCATGGTAATCTATTAAAGCTCTTTGTGATAAAAATCACACTAAATCATGGTAGTCTATGAAAGCTCTTTGCGATAATTTCATAAAATATGAACCTTTTTCTCTGCCTTAAAAAGGGAAACTCACAATAACACTTGCATTTTGCATGCAAAAACAATGGCAAAATGAAAAATAATAATTTATTTAAAAAAATTTGATACCACATTGGAGGTTGTGATGCTAGTCTTCGAACTTCTTAAGATTTAATAAATGTTCCACTTTTCAGCCAGATCCACTTCCACGTGGAATTGCCTGTTTGAATCTGACCTTTATGATTTAGTTAAATTAATTAAGATATAGTATTGATAACACATTATAATTATGTGGGTACAAGCTCTCTTGTGTAGCACATCACTTAGCTGGTTTGTTGATGTTAAATTTCAGAACAGATGCCAAAACAAAAAAGGAACAGTGGGTGACTTTTGCAAGTCTTGGTTTTGGTTGAAGCATGGAGAAAATGGTTGTACTTGTAGCAAAACACTCCTGCATTCTTATAGAAGTGGCACCCCCTGCAAACCCATACCACCACTGCAAACACAGCAGCCAATGGACTGTCCGTCACCTGCCACCCTCCACCACCTGTCAATAATCATCAAATCAGGGGGCCTCTAAACATTACTATCCCCTGGGGGCAACCAGCCTAAACCACAAAAAAATGTGGCATAAACTGTACAGTAATCATCTGACAATGGTATTGGATACTAGACCTGTGTGCCCAGGTTTTTGTTTCTATGTCCTTGGCACCAGACAGGAAACAGCTGGAGACACTTTGGGGAAGTGGGTGAAGGTTCACTGGGTGAAATGTGGACTTGTCTGGCAAACTGCAGGAGGTGACTGGAGCATGTTGGGCTTTTTTTCTTCAGAAATGTGTAAATGCAGTAGCATGTCTGAAGGACATCCCTAGATTTAAAAACATGGACGTTATGAAAAGTTATAGGCCTAGAGGTTCTATGTGCCATGTTTACATCTCTATACATCCTTGTTGCTTTGAAATCCTCCCCCCCCCCCAAAAAAAAAAAACCCAAAACAAAAAACAATCACAGGCATGCAACTTTTCCTCGGATCCGCTGATTTCCTCATTTTGACTGCTTATGAATGCTATTACAAATTGAAAAACACTGTACAAAGTCTTGTGTGATTTGGAATTTCCTTGTTTTTTCCCCCCTAAATTCCCAGTTGCATGCCTGCAACCAACAACAGTTATTATAAAGAATGAGATGTACGCTGTAGGAGGTTTAAAATGTTTTGAAGAATTTACAAAAGAAAATATTGGTTACCTTTGAAACAAACCAGTCATTTTACCTATAATTATGACAATGGCAATGTGTAAGTTCCTAAAGTTCACACATCTACTGTAGTTGCTTTTCCTGATGTGAATATTTGGGAGGATTGTCCAAAGCATGTCTGCATATCCAAACCATGAAGGAAATTGTTCTTATTCCTCCATGTCCTAACCATGCTGGTTAGGAAGTCCATCCCCAGGGCACTGGCCTTGTTCTACCCATGCCCACAGGCCATTGAACCAAGGCAATCACCAGGCAAAGCTAATACTCTGGATGCCATAGCATTACTACACATTCTTGAGCATGAGGAGGCACAGTGTAGTTTATGGTTTGAAGAATTCATCCCCTGCACCTTAATGACAAGATTTATTTGGCATTCGAATTACCACATCCATGTGCAGCTGTGTAAGAGTTTCAGTCTATGAGAAAGCAACCTTGGACTATGGTTCAAGGCTTTCCCATTCAGAAAAGAATTGCATTGAAGCCCCGTGAATTTTTTTTTGGGGGGGGGGGATGGGGGAGAGGAGTGATAGTTCAGTAGCACGGCATTTGTTTCTGAAATTGAGGGGAGGGGTTGGGGCACAGAACATACATCTCTGTTGCAGGGGATCCAGAATTGTGGGTTGGTGGAGGGGGGGGGGACTAAAGAGATGATTTCAAAAAGTACAAAGAATAAGGGAGTAATTACTGCCCCCCTTGTCCCCACCACTAATCACCACTGTCTATTCCTTCCTCCATGGTCTGTGGGACATCTTAAAAATAGGGAAATAATTTCAACCCTACTTTTATTTTGGCAATAAACTAGTGAAATCGCCTACAAGATGCTTTTACCCCAGGAGGCCCATTTTGTGTCTCTCCCCCCCCCCAAGTCTTTGTTGTATGACATTCCATTTGCATGCACTTTGTGCTGTGCACTTCATTCACATTTTTTTAGATTCAGATTTGCGGGATTTCAATTTTCCAAAAATTATTTCAAGTTTTAAATTAACAGAACGCTGCCTTAATAAGGCTGAAGAAGAGGCTAGCTGGTTTTCCATTGCATTTTTTTTCCAACAACAATTTCAACTTTGGTTTAAAAAGATCAATACTCTGTTGTACACTGGTGCATCAAAGAATTGATTTCTACATTTTTAGTTGAGTAGGCAAGAACTGTTTGTATATTATAGATTGAACCCCAAGAAAAAGTTAATGTACAATTTTACATACCAACATTTCATTGACATGTAACTAGTTCATAATGTTTTTTTACATTGTCTAAGTGGTTTTCTGTTCCCATTGGCTATAATGATTTCTTTTTTTCCCCATTATTTGTCAGGAGGACGCAGATGACTTCGCCGAGGAGCAAGGCCTGATGGGAAGGTTTGTCAACTTACTCCAAGCAGAGACAGCCGACCAACAAGCAAAGGTGGGCCGAGTGAAAAAATACATTTTTGGGATTCACCTTTCAAAGATAAAAAAAAAGTTGTCTTCAAAAAAAAAAAGAGATACATTGTGTTTATTCACTGATGTATAAAACAAATAAACTATAGAGTACTAGGGCAGTTTCGGGTGCTGTGACAAATAGGTAAATGAATCCTACTTGAGTTCACATTGACATAATTTTTTGTTACATGTAAAATTAGTATTAGGTTTTGCCCTTCATTGATGTATAAACACTGTATACTCAGTGTGTTACCTCCCGAGTGAAAGTTGGAAAAAATAACACACTGAGTATACAGTGTTTATACGTCGGTGAAGGGCAAAAGCTAATATTGATTTACATCACCCCTACGCAAAATTGCATCTTATAAATTTAAAATTTGATATATTTTTCTTTTTATTGGGGGGGGGGGAGTTCATTTGAAATTGCCATTAAAACACAAAATATTATGAATGCTCCTTTCATAATTTTTAGAGCGTTCATTCATCATTCTGCCGAGCTTACAGCATTCTGTAAACATTCATAGCCCTTGTCCGAATTTGGTGTTTTGTGGCTGTGGCTTTGGGTTTTTGTCATTGGTATGCAAAGGTAAATAATCGTAGCCGTAAATGTCTGTGCCAGTTTTGGACTTGGCCTTCCTCACAAGAAACTGGTTTTTACTTCACTTAACTGCAGATGTTGCACACAGCTCGGAAGCACTTCGGCACAGGTGGAGAGAAGCGAATCAAGTACACGTTACCACCTTTGGTGTTTGCTGCCCACCGCCTGGCGTACCAGTTCAAGGAATTAGCAGAGGAGGTAGGTTACAGTGATTGATTGAGGGCAGTCCTCAATACTCGTTCGCTCGTGTGTCAGATGACGTTCTGCCATTGCTGTGCCACAGCTATTGCCACATCACTGCCCTCACGGAGGTCATCAACGGTGCACGTATCTCCACCACATGTCAGTTGGTGGGCCCTTGTGTGGACTTCTCCACAGCTGCATTTGTCTGAATCTGAAAAGCCCCATTTCTTGAGGTTGAATTTGGAACGTCCCACACCCGTCCTAACTACTAATCTAGCTTGTGATTACTGTGTTTGGGCCAGAAACGATGAATTTGGGGTATTGAGCAAATTTTGTATGCATGGAATGTGCCATGAACAACAGAAACAGCAGTGGGCAAGTTCAAGCAAAGACTATGGTTTGCCTTAAACGAGGTTGGTTGGACTACTCTAGTCGACTATTTGGAACCGCATAATAGAGCACAACGGGGATTCGGGACCAAGGAGTTTCGTGATGACGTTTTGATCATCATTTGACTGGAGACATTCGCGCATTGCTATTGGGCTCGTTCAATGACGGCCATCTCTGTAGGAGAACTGCAACTGCGTTTTTTACGCAATCAAGCATGCATTGCGCAGTGTTGAAAATGTTCCAAACACGCGCGCTTGTTGCTCGAAATTTGTTCGAAATATGACGCAGCCGTTGCGCGCTATGCAAGTTGACGCTCAAAATGCCGATGCACGTGGATAGTCTGTAGGAAATTACATCATTTGAACGAGACCTATTTGTGTGCAGCCCTAAGTTATGTCATGAATCAACCACTAGTCCACTAATGGTTCTAGGTCCAACGTGCTCTATGTGAAGTGAAGTAATCTAGTGCTTCAGGTACACATTCGAAAATGGCCGTTGAAATTTAAAAAAATCTTTTTAAGGTCCAGAAAGAAATGTATCGGGGTCAATGTGCAAATGGACAGAGATTATTTCTCTCCTACCCCGACTATTCCTTCTCAACAGGATGACAAATGGGAAGTCAAGTGCCAGAAGATCTTGCAGTTCAGTCACCAGACCATCTGTGCCCTGTCCAAGGCGGAGTATCCAGAGCTTTCCCTGCGTCTGTTCCTTCAGGGAGCCCTGGCAGCCGGCACCGTGGACTTTGAGAATCATGAGATGGTGGCTTATGACTTCATGTCCCAGGTAGGTAGAGGACGGCATCTAGGCTCAGTTTAATGGCTCGGCTGAGCGTGGTATTCGGTGGTGACGATCACCAATCTGGGCTTTCAATGCTAACACAGAAATTCTATCAACACAGAATCTTCGGTTATGGGATGTACGCATGTGCATACATCAAGAATTTCTTGCAAAGTTGTGAAATATGAACCATTTGCAAGGAATTTTCTACTTCTTAGCAGAATAAGAAGCTTTTTAGCAGGGAATGAAGGGCTTTTGACTATTACCTATCATGAAAAATATGTAAATTTTTGGTTTAGCCATATCATTGCCACAGGATTCAAATTTAATAGTTCTGACTTGTTCCTAAAGTATATGTAGCGGGCATGATATAGTCAAATGCTATACGCCGACACAATTAATTTTTACCGGTTATACGCTTGTGTATTTTGCTTGAAACCAGTGAGTTTTATTTCATTTCCGGCTAAAAAGGGATAAGATTTCAAACGTTGTATATCTAATACAAATATTCTCGATAAAGAATATCTATATTACAAAAAGAAAAGAAAACCCAGGGTTCTAATAATTACAAAACAATTAATACAATGAATATAGAAAGGGACTAAAGGGCCTATCTTGATCCGTTGTTGTACACTTGACGGGACTTGCTTGACTTGACGGGACTTGCAGAACTTGACGGGACTTGCGGAACTTGACGGGACTTGCTTGACTTGATGAAGGGAAACTTGGAGACTTGAAGACTTGACTTGACTTGACTTGACGGAATTCTTTAACTTGGTGCTGATGGAAACTTGAAGACTCTCACATGAAGACTCCCTCAATACTTTGAACAATGAGAGCAAGACGACTGGACGAAAGGGGTCCAAAAGGATATGTTATATACCCCTTCTCTATAGCTGTCAGTTGATGAATGCAAACTGTCCAGTTAAGCACTCGTGTCCTTGTTCCTAGAGCAGGACAGAGGATGAATACATGAATATGGCAGGTTCAGTTGGAGGGTTACAGAAGACAGTTTAAACAGTGAAGCTGGGTGCTTCAACTACCTGTCTCTGTTATTTGCAGTTCAGTGGTCAAGTGAATGTAAATATTAACTTCATAAAATACTAAGTAAGTGGAATCTACAAATAAGCAAAAGTGAAAGTCCCTTTAAACAATAGGCTGTGTGTAACGTTGTCATGGTCACCAGTGCTGGTCAATGCCCTCTATCACTAGTGTGCATATGTACATGTACGTACATGCACATGTACATGTAGGTTGGTCTTACCCAGAAGTGAGTAAGGTACCCCAAGGACATTATACCAAGACCAATGCCTCAGGCATGACAAGGTTACACCTGTTGCATCACAACACTTAAAACAATTCAAGGAATACAAATGACTCATAATGAGAAAGTAAAAGTTGACCAGGATGGAGAATACCAAGATCCTGAATAATCAAATTAATCTTAAAACAAAAAGGAACATAGACGATGAAAAACTTGGATATAGAGAAAATAAAGAAATAGGCTAGCTACTGAAACAAACTAGACTAAGATAAAACTTAAAATGGCTATACTAGATATATCAAGAAAAATGAATACACTTGTCAAATAAACAAAGAGAACTGTTACAAATTCACAGAATTTGTACTAAGGAAATAATTCCTCTTTTCACTCTAGTCAAAAGTAACTGGGAACGATTATAAGATGGCTGATTGTCTTTTGGAATATGCCAAAAAGTTAACTGAATAATCAGTGGATGTCTATAATAATAAATCATGATTTTTGTACATGTAGTCCTACAAACTCTTCTTTCTTAAAATAAAGTTTCACTTTATTTAGACTAGAGTCGCCACAAGTCTTTTTTGTACAAAAATGGCAAATCTTAGTATGTAAACTTTCAGATCAATCAAAGAAAATCAAAGATAACTCAAACAATTTAGGGAATCGATCAATTTGGAATTTGTTCTACTTTCAGAGAACATGGTAACTTCTCAAATCAAGTTATGTGAAAATTAATGATTCAAACATCCAAAAGAAAATAGCGCTTGCTTCAAAAAATGACAACAACGAAGCAATAAAAATGTCAACTGCAGTAAGAACTTCTCAAGTGGAAATTGGCCAAAGTTGGAATGTCCAAGAACTCAATATTCATCTATCAAGCTTAACAACACTCTCAACTCAAAATACAGTGATGGCATGAAAGGAACATAATAGTAATAATAACAACATGTGACGACTCGGTCTAAACTTCGAGTAAAGAATAACCACTTTAACCTAGGAGTAAAAGTAAGATAAAAGTATTATCAAACTCACCTAGAGCAGGACAGAGGATGAATACATGAATATGGCAGGTTCAGTTGGAGGGTTACAGAAGACAGTTTAAACAGTGAAGCTGGGTGCTTCAACTACCTGTCTCTGTTATTTGCAGTTCAGTGGTCAAGTGAAGGGAAAGTTCACTGGCCACCGAATTTATACAGTTCCTCCTCAAGGACTATCGTGGTTGGTTGCAAGTTCTGCTACCAACCGCCCACACGCGCTGCCAAGCAACCCACACACTTCTAAGAAAGTGAATGACCTAAGTCTGGGGGAGTTAGGAATTCGAAAAAATGGGGGGCACAAAATTCATCCTATTACATATACAATTATTTAACATCATCCAATGGTGAGATTTGTCAGATTTTTTCCTGAATTCAAGATTTCCTGAATTCCTGATTTCGGCATTAAAAAAACTCACTTTTGAAATATGAAATTCCTGAGGTTTTACTGTTAGTTGTTTTTATCAACTTAAGTTTGTATTGAACAAAAGATATGGATACTGTGAGGGGTGCCTATAGGCAGATACAAACGTAGGCCATAAACCCTACGTCGCTCTTGGGACCTCGTCGACCCTCAAACCCTCTCCCGAGTATTTGGAGGATTGTTCATTTTCCCCCAATATCCTAGTCTATTCGCCATGGTCTATGATATGTGAGCAGATTTGCAGATTAATTAAGCAAGACAACAGCCTCTTGACCCCTAGATTTTGACCAATCAGTGGGCGTTTTCTATATCGTGTCTTCGGTCATTCACCCATTGCGTATCATAGACAATGGATAAAAAAAACCCTGTGTCACACGCTCTGTATCATGTTACGCGCATATGCGCCCGGCTGTTGTTGTTTTACAAAACACTGCATTCAAATTGACCAATCAAACCATTTAGTCCTGAATGAAATGACGTCGCGATTTAATTAAGTCGACTCCGATTGGCTGGCGCGCGGCTTGCATATATCTGCATGTCTAGACATTTATTTATTTATTTAGCCCCTTTAGTTGTCAATGAACTGTTCTCCCTGGGGGCCCTGGATAGCATATCAGACGTTATACAGTAGACTTGCTCCGTGGATAACGGGTGATACTCAGACTACCAATATCCCTGATCAACCAAAGATTAATGCAAATTATCTAACAGATGTTTTGCTATCAAGCAGTTTTAATAGTACTTCCACTGTTTGACATGTCATCACATTCTCTCTCTCTCTCCACGGCAGTGTTTTGCCTGCTTCGAGGATGAGATCTCAGACTCCCGAGCCAAGCTGGCAGCAATCAGCCTCATCATAGCCACCTTGGAGCAGATGAGTTTCTTCGGTGAGGAGAACCACGAGCCACTACGTACCCAGTGTGCCCTGATTGCCTCCAAGCTGCTCAAGAAGCCTGACCAGTGCCGGGCCGTGGGCATGGTGTCTCATCTCTTCTGGTCCGGCAAGACGCTGGAGAGCGGAGGGGAGGAGGTCAGTATGCAAGTATTATCTGCTGTGGTGTGGTCCATGGCGCAGGGGGGTCAATGGCACCCTTGGCCTACCTGAACTGTTATAATTGTGAACTTCCAGGCCTTTGTTTATGATGCACAGTTGATTACATGTGCTTTGACATGGACTTTAGGCTCCTTGTTGGCATGTGCATATACCTGGCTACAGTTACCTGGTGCTCATGGTCCGTTAACCCTAACTCCCTAGTTTCTTTTACGAGGAACTGGACAAAGTTCATCAAAATCTATCAATTACTGTGCTACCAATACAAAACTGTACATGACATAATGGAATCCACCACTGACGCACTGGTTGACATTCATGGACTTGCTACACATGGTTTTTATCCCAATAGCAGTACAGAAAGCTAGGCAAACTCAATCAGATACCCCTAGCACTGCTTCAGACCATTAGGCCCAAGTCCATCATACTCCATCGATATTGAGTCATGCCAGACCTTCTGGACCAAGTCCCCCAAAATCAGCCAAAATGGGGGATGGATTTTGATGAAATTGGGGTGGTTGGGGTTAAAAGAGCAGAATACTGGGCCAATTCGTCTTTAAATTTGGTTCAGTATTGTCCTGTTTTTCATTTCTTCAACAAAGCTGTTGAACCTTCCAGAAAAAAAGCCAACAGTTTAAAGATAACTCATCTTTGTTTCATATAAATGAATGCTTTCAAGGTATTCAAAGCGACAAAAGTCCCATTTGCTGCTTGTTTCTGTTGTTTTGCCACTGATAACTCCATTTTTAATAATTACACAATTATTGAATTACAATTCTATGTTGGGCAATTTGTGGCCTTATGTGTTTTTAAAAATGTAGCCACTGTATGTTGGATGAAATTTGGATTAAACGAACCTCTGAAAAAAATTATGATTTTGAATTTGTATTTTTGTTCATCCTCTCAAAGAGCATTGTGGATATATCAATTAAATAATGAAGGGTTTGCGGAAACACCATGTGCGAATAATTTCTCAACTAAGAGAATGGTTCTGAAGAGAACCAGAGGTATAAACTCTGGAGTTTATACCTCTGGTTCTCTTCAGAACCATTCTGTTAGAGAGTTTATACCTCTGGTTCTCTTCAGAACCATTCTCTTAGAGAGTTTATACCTCTGGTTCTCTTCAGAACCATTCTCTTAGAGAGTTTATACCTCTGGTTCTCTTCAGAACCATTCTCTTAGGAGTTTATACCTCTGGTTCTCTTCAGAACCATTCTCTTAGAGAGTTTATACCTCTGGTTCTCTTCAGAACCATTCTCTTAGGAGTTTATACCTCTGGTTCTCTTCAGAACCATTCTCTTAGAGAGTTTATACCTCTGGTTCTCTTCAGAACCATTCTCTTAGTTGAGAAATTATTCGCACATGGTGTTTCCGCAAACCCTTCATTATTTAGTATCTCCACCATGCAAAGCCACAAATGTTACTGATATATCAATTGTTGATATAATTTTTATCCAAATCCTCCCTTTATTTTTTCCCCAATTTTCCATACAGCTGAAATTTTCCAAGAATGTCAGCGAGTGTCTGAAGAAGGCCTTGCGCATTGCCAAGCAGTGCATGGACCCCACCGTCCAAGTCCAATTATTCGTCGAGATTCTCAATCGGTACATCTACTACTTTGAGAAGGGAAACGACCAGGTAAGAATAGTGACCAGATGGAGACCAGTGACCAAGTTAGAATCACTGCCCGTATCACTGCTCCGTTCACAAGTACCCCCTCACCGGCAAAGAAAATACAGTTTGAGGTGACCGAAAAACGCCATCTTGCCTGACTGCAATATTTTGCAGCAAAGCGCAGCCGCTGCGTGTACATAGTAGAAATCCCCTGGTGTACGTGCGTCAGACACAAGGAACGGTGCGCGCCAACCAGCAAAGTGTATGTGTCCCGCCCATGGGACGTTGTTGCTAGGTAAAAGGGTGCCCTCTTTTGTTGGTGCACTGAGCCCATAGGAATTTGAAATCAAATTCACTGAGATAATAATAGTTAAGCCCACTTTCCAAGTCCGAGGCTGTGGCCCGAATAACACGTGCACTTATGGAAGCCACTGGCTAGCGGCTGCAGCCACTTCCCATAGACTCGTGTGTTATCACCGGCCGTAGCCAAGTGATACAGACACAGCCATACTCTTTGGAGTGATCCTCAGTTGGTACAAGATCAGTGACCAAGTCAGAATCAATTACAACATTGACATTTTAAGCCAATTCCATTTTGGTGCTAAAAGTTAAGTTTGTTGATCACATATAGTATTTTGCGGATAAATTTGCGGCATCAATCAATATTTTTATCAAAATTGAAATTCTTGAGTTTGGTTGTTTTTAACACAGGTAACTGCCCAGATTATTAACCAGTTGATTGAGAAGATCCGAGAGGACCTGCCCAACCTTGAGGACAACGACGAGACGGAACAGATCAACAAACACTTCACCAACACCCTGGAGCACCTCCGGAACAAGATGGATGCCGCTGACTCGGAAGGACCGTCTTACGAAGGAATCGTCCTTTAGAAAGGTGTGACTGGATAAACCTTGGGGGGGGGGGAGGGGAGATACTTATTTTAAGTTGGACACCTGCCTAACAAATTCTCCAGTTTGGAAAAAAATGGATCTCCACTTTACAAAAACCCGGACAAATTGCATTGAGCCTCAAGACATAGAAATTTGCTAAGCGTAGAAGCTATTTGCTTAGCAAAAACAGGTTACCAACCAATATACCATGCAATTCTTATTGCTTGTGGCTGGTACTGAGCTGATATTTGCTAAGCGCATTAGTTGGCCTAACAGTATTTTATGCTTAGCAGCTCCGTGGGATTGTCTTGGGAAGTATTTGTTTTGAAGCATTACATCATACTTCTAAAAATAGACGTGATCTGAGAAATACAAAGGACAATAAGGGATTACTGCTGACGACAGTTTTTCTGTGCAGAAAGGATTCCATTTTTATAACCTAAAGCAAGGCTTCAAATTCCATCTTGTAAAAGGTTGGGTTGTGGTACCAGCTAATATGTCGGACTCTAACAAGCCAAACAACCCCAGCAAGCTCAGTGGTTGAGTGGTATGTACAAAACAATTAGCCTGTTTCTGCAGACTATTCGTATTAGCTTTACATCTTGTTTTGACCTTCAAAGCACAGCAAGTTTGATGAGAAGAGTGGATTTTCTGTGCGTCCGTTTCCCACCAGCCAAAAAGGTGTGTATAGTTCATTCTCGGACTGCCCTGTGGAAGTTTATATATTGCACCTATGCCCCAAGGCCAGTACATTTCTCCCATACAAGCCTTTATCTCCCATAACAAGCTTTTATCTCCAAACTTTTAAACATGGCTTGTTAAAATTCTTTTGATTGTAATGTGATTCCTTCCCCCGTCTCATTTAGTGAGGCCATTATATTTTACACTTCAAATATATCTCAGTGTTTTTGTATATATGTCCACCATATTTTTTTTTTTACTTGTTTATGTACACAGGTAATGAAAGATCTTTTGTGGAAAAGATCAAATAAAGTTCAATTAAACTGTAATAGGTTTAACGCTTTAAAGAAAATGAAGATATACATGTTAATCATGGAAACTTAACTTTGAGAGCACAGTCAGGCTCTCAGCAGTTTGAATTTGGAAGATAATAGAAGAGTTTGTTCTCAACACACTTGCCTTTAGGAGTCGGGGAACTATACCTTGTGAGACGAGTTACCCCTTTCCAATCGCCTGTAGCATGTCTTTAGCAAAGCTTGTGCTTTCTCTATGTTGTGTTCATGTTCAGCCCGCTTTGTAGTTTTCCACAAGAGCAGAGTCACCACTGTGTGTGGCCTGCTTTAAGGGCCATATTTTGTTTTAAAGCCCCCACTTTATGGAAGGATTTCTGCCTTAAAACTGTTCCCGCAGCATACACTTTATGGTGTTTGCTTGTGTCCACATCAGTGCTCAATTTCAGAAATTTCGAGCTTAGGGTTAGCATACCTCACAAGTTTGTAAGGAATTTTGGCTTATGCGCATGAGTACATCCTGTAATGAAAGATTCTGTGCTTACAGGGTTAGCACGGAATGTTTAGCATAACTGTTAGCTCCGAATGGTGATCGTAAGCACAGAACTCTGTGGTTAGCAGAGCCATAAGATTGGGCCCAGACACTTAACAGTTGGCCCCCCCCCCCGCCCTGCCCCCTGCCCCGCCCCCTGCCCCGCCCCATAGTGGACCTTTATCTCCTTGCCTAAACATTTTGGTGGAAAAAAAAAACAGCTGAAGCTTAGCAAGCTAAATATGAATCATGGACCAATGAAAAGGGAATTTATGTGGTGTTGGGGTTTTTTGGGGGGGGGTGGGAAGGATATAAAGTGGTTTTTTTTTTAATACACTTTTAAGAGAAACAAGACGAGGCAAACCTTGTCAAGATGGTCCCAGAGTGCACACAGTTCTCTTCAATTGATTCGGAATGGCTATTAACTGGAAGTCTTTTCATGCATCTGGTCCCAGTGGGTCGGACTTAGCCAATTCATTGGTGTTATGGGGTAATCGTATATGATGGCACTGCCCTGCTCATGAGTGTTTGAAGTCAGTGAGATAGGTACAAAGGGAACACTAGGCTGGTCCTCTGGAAGCAGAGAAAAACTTCATGCTTGGAAGTGGGCGATTATCCACACCTTCGCATTCTTTGGCAGCAGTAACTATGAAATCTGGCCACACTGTATAAATACATGTTTATTGAAAGAAAAATCACTTCCATTTGAACTCAAACATGGTAATTCCACTTGAGTCACATGACTTAGATAGTTTTATTCAACTTAGGGCTGTGCATCGGAACTAGGTACCCGAGTACCCGACTGTTCATGTCAAGAACCAGTTCCAGATTATGGGATCGGGTAGTCGTAACCAACTTTACAAATTGCTCCCAAAGTTCTCAGACAATGAAAAAAAAAGGTTTTGAATGGGGAATTTTGTGGGGAATTTTCAAAATGAAAAACAGGCAACACGGGAAAACAGACATATTTCACATTTATGACGCTCGCAAAAGTTGCAGTTTACCCCATAAAGCTATGCTCACTGTACACACCTGGATCTTGCTTATTATCGTGCAGTTTTATCATGTGGACCTTCATGAACAATCTCAAGAGCATTTTCCAAGATCTGAATTTTTGGGGTCGGGTTTCTTTAACGTCAATCGGGTACCCGGTTCCTGTTCTACCTGTAAATGCACACCCCTCATTCAATTGCTATTTTTTTTTGAAAGGACAGAGA